>JAPYZO010002147.1:0-16677 GCA_030522905.1 Torymus flavipes
GCGCGCAGGCTCGATATCTATCGCGAGATATCGGACGTATGAAAAGTAAAGTAATTCCAATTTAGAAAAGTAATTGCGTCAAAACTATTCAGGCCCCAATCAAGTCGGCTGGAGCGGGGGTGGAGATTCGTTCCTTCCTTCCGGGATTCTCAGCGGCATATCGATGAGCGTAATATTGAAAAGAGAGTGAGAAGGGTAGCTTTTGATGCCTCGTTGTCGTGAGCGCGCGCGTTGGAGAAGGAGGAGGATTGTTATCGCAGCGTTTGTTTGAGTGCGGTGGTACAGGGCTCGGGTATTATGCGTTATTATTTCCGCGCGGAATGAGTTCGTTATAGTGTGTTTGATCTAATAAATATAATAGTTATTTATAGACTTCGCGGAATGTGTCGTATCTTATATCTTTGGCAGCCGAATGAATCTAGTTATACGTTTAATTTTAAAGCGGGAATTTGAATGGTGTCAATTTTGTATACTCTTGCGTGTCCAGCAGTCCATTGCAGATATAGTTGCTATCGTGTTTTACTTTTCTAGGCCATCGCGAGCTCTTTACAAAGAAAATAAAGAAGTCGACCATATTCCTTTACCCTGCCGACCTATATATACATATCTCAATCTTTCCTCAGAGCTTTAAGAGAGTTTGCAATTTTTCTAAATTAGAGCTCGATCACACTGTCAATGAACTCTTAATTTCATAAAGTTTTTGACACTTTATCTTTTCTGCCTCCCCCCTTGCCGCCTCTTTCTCTCGCGCCCCCGAAAAGATTATCGGGCGAAAGTGGAAAGTTTTCAAAGAGTTTTTGATGAAAGAAGTCTCGTAATTAGAAACTTTCGTGCTTATTCAGTGCCGCAGAAAAAATAGCGACGCGCAAAATAAGTGGGCTAGTTGGGCGTGGCGTGGCGCGAGCAAAAAAGAACGACGTCAATTTATTTTGCGATTCAAACTTTAAAGCGGTTCTGCAATATCTTGAATTTTGCTCCAATTCAGGCGGCTGTTTACAAAATTATGTAAAATCAAATGTTTCAGTGTGTATCGAATGCTTGACATTTGACATGATTTATATTTATTTTAAAATTTTAGTAGTTCTTCACAAATCCAGGTATTGATTAAAAAAATAATAAATTTTTTAAAAAATCAATAAAATTACGAAATAAAGACATCACAACGAACGCTATGATTTTTAAACTACCTCTTAGTAATAGGCCTATATCATAAATTACAAAACACCTCCAAAATCTCTGACCCACCAACCCACACTCTCTCGCTTACCTCGCTTACCTACGCACACATCCACTCGAAAACAATCATTCTTCTTTCCCCTTTCTCCTTCTATAACACTTCTCCCATCTTGATTCACCCCCGGAACTTCCTCTACACACGCGTCTTCCAAGAAATCGGCATGCAGCGCGCTCGGTGGCACATCGGCGCGCGCTGAATAAACAAAACAATGCGATTCATAATTCATTCGCGCTCGGAACTTGCGCGCGGCAAAACAGTTTCCCCATCGCGCGCAAACTTTCCCGGCTTCTGCTTCTGCTGCCACCCTTAATTCCCCCCCTCTTAGCGCGCAGAAGTTAGGCCTTTGTCACCTGCTTACGCTTACACCGGAATGGGGGGAGAGAGAGGCGAAAATTTATAGAATACGTCGCGAAATTTCCGAATAAAATTCCGCGCGCGCCGACGACTCATCCGCGCGAATTTTCGTCATACGCTGCTGCGTATATATTGTGTGGAGCCCGGAGGGACCGACAGCTGCGCGTTAAAGTGCGTTATCGGGCTATGTAGGGTGACGCGCGCGAGTTTTGGATGGGTTAAATAGACTGTATTTCTTCGCGAGGGGAGTTTGTAGGGTAGGAGAAAATGTTGCGGCTGCCAAAGGGGTTTTCGCGAGCGTGGGAAGGTTTACTTTGGGATTTCTTGTTTTAGAAAAATGCACAACTGCCTCGAGGCGACAGCGTAGAATTTCTCGAGTTGGGAGCGTGAACTTTCGGGTTTTTTTCGGGGACACGCGCACGGTTATGTGTAAAGTATTTTCGCTTGGGAAGAGTGTAAACTCGCTGGTCTGGTGGTGTTTAATAATGACAAGGATATGTTTGTGAAATATTTTTTTTGTCGGTGTTATGAAAGGTTTTGGAAAATACGAAATATAAGTTTTATATAAAGCTTATTGTTTACTGGGTAAGAAGTTTAGTAGTTGATCCAGAAAAGTAGGGTTCTTTCGAGAATAATTTACTAAAGAGTTTTGGAAAATTCACTACGCCGCTTTCGAAAATCTCTTAAAAAAGTTTTATAACTTTTATCAAACCACTTTTTATTTTTAATGGACATTTCTCTGCGTTTGAACTGAGAGACAGACAGCTTATAAGAAAATTTGAAAACTATCCTAAAATATTATCAAATAATTATTCTGGCAAAATTCTTCAACTGCGTTGAATTTTTACGTCAGTTTAAAAATCAAAAAGTATTTCCGACCTATATGTGGGGCACGTACCTCTCAAATCGTTAAAATGTAAGCAGAAATTTAAACGAAATGTAAGTTTTATCTTGAATTTATTTACTTACACGATTTACCAAAAAGCTTTCACGATTTACTCCATTCCAATAAATTTTCGTCAATAATTCGGCCCTTAAACTCCTTTCAGAAGAAAGCTCCGGAAAAAATCCGATTTTCCTATGAATCGTCGAACACCCAAACGACCAACTTAATGGACTTTTTCAATGTCACGCCGACCATAGAAAAGCAAAAACGATGAAGTCCTCGTACTCACACTTTTTTCGAGAAGGATTGCAGGATAGATAGCACTCGAAACGTTGACCATTCCCTTTGCGCACTTGCACCAGTTTGCGATTCCGTTTTTGCCCGCTCGACAAACGAACGACGTTTGATACGTTATGCACGTCCGCTCATTCTCTGGTCTTCGGCGATACGCGCGGCGAAAGCTTTTGCCACGCGAACGTCGGAATATGTCAACCATTCGTCGTCGAGTGTGTGTACGTCGACTGATTCTTTTCTTTCTTCTTTCGGACATTTTTGAATTTAATTTTCTCGAGTGTATTATTCAACTTCGTATTAATAATGGGCCAGTCGTGTAAAAAGTAATTATAATAATATACTTTGATGAAAATGTATGAATATTTGAATATTAAATAAAAGCATTCGCAATTTACGAGTGTGAAATTTTTATATGAAAAAGTTAATCAACGTAATTTAAATAAAGTAATTTCAAACAGTATGATAAATTCTAGAAAATATACTGGGGATGTGATACGCCAGAAACGTAATTTTATTATTATCAGATTCATCATTCTTTTTTGAGGGAGAAAACACGTGAGGACAGATGACGCGCGTGTGAGGAGACAGACGCGGAGGAGGGAGAGAGTAGCACGAGGAACTTTATTTTTCGCCACTAATTTAAATTTCAGAGAGCTATCCGAGTAATTTTTATATGAAAGTTAGTAGAAATAGTTTTCGCCGTCGTTTTTGAATATTAATCTCTGAAATTGTAAAATTCAATGTGTCGTCCTCGATACGTCCGCGAAGTTAGTTTCTAACTATTTTATTGAAAATTTGGTGGCCTATTTTATCATATTGAAATGTTTAAAGAATGTTTCGAATAGTTTCTGATTCATGATTTTCTCGCTACGAAGCTTTTTTATTTTTTATTCTAGTAATAAAAAAAGTTCGACCTTTTTTTTTATTATTTCGTCGAATGTACACAGCGCGAAATTGGTAACTTTTCGATATTTTGTTTTTATTGCGATTTTCTCCGTAAATCGACGAAATACAAAATCATGTAATCCACTAATAAATTTAACGCGTTTTACATAATAAAAATCAAAATGAAAATTTATGGGTACTTCTATTCACGCGGTGAACTCCAGTAATCAATGGTCAAACGAACGCGAACAATGAGAGAGCGAGAGCGATTTTTTCCCGTAGCAAAAGTGCAAAGATGTCGACTTAACATTTTCCAGACGTTTTCTCCAATTCCCACTTTTAATTTGAATAATGGCTTAAGTGTCAATATAATCGATCAGCGCAAAGTGAATTGAACTTCTTTTACACATGAATACTTGCCGCAGTCATTTGAATGTCTATCCAAATTAAGTCACTACATTTACTCGCTCAGAGTTTAAAACATTCTCATTCATTTTTTACTATACCTTTTATTATTGCTAGCACACTTTACGACTATAAATCATATTTACTTCTGTAAATAAACCATTCGTATTCGGCAAACTACCGACTATCAAATACGATGTAAAATATTTTCGTAATAGTCAATTTGACTGTGTTTATTTTATTTTCCAATCGGCTGAGTAATCTATCGCGCGCGAAAATGAATAAATACTCCTAATACAATCAGCAAATATTGTTATAAATAACTCCATAAACCGGAAAAATTCAACAAACAATAATACTCTATCGTAAAATAAACCAAACAATTATACTCCATAACCTTAATCCGGCTATCCCAAAGCACTCTAAAATATCTATAATACGACGCCTTACGGGCCCCAACACCCTACTACTCCCCGCTACAAGAAAAGCGCATTCTGCGGAAAATTTTCTCTCCCACCCTCTCCCAATCCTTTCCACAGTTTATACATTATCATTATTTGTCCCACGGAAGGAAAGTACAGTAGTGGCCGCACTCTCTCCCCCCCACGCGACGTGGCCAGCTTGCAGGAGAGGCTCACGCTCGGCCCCTTTGATATCGGATAATCCGGCGCGTCCTCAAAGTCCTCTCCTCTCTCTCTTTCTCTCTTACGCGTTAGCAGTGCACGAGAGTCAGTTTGATCGACCTCCGACGCGACCGATCTCATTTTGCTCAGTCTCTCTATAGTCGTTCGTGAGAGAGAGAGTCATCCTCATTTTCCATTTCCGCGTATTATCTATGGCAGCGAGGGGGTAGTTTGGCGGTTTCTTTTGAGCGAGAGAGTGCTGCGGAGTTCGCCGCGTTGTTATCGGTAATGCTTGACCTTTATGAAGAGCATTGTGGATGGTGAGAAGGTGGATGAGGATTGCGGTTGGTTTATAGCAGAGGTTGGAGAATATTGAGGTTTTCCGAAGAGTTAATATTATTTTTTCGAGGTAGAAGCTGGAATTATAATAATTAAATGAAGTTTCGTAGAGTTGAAAATTTTATCTAATTAGTAAACGTTAATCTCGAAAAATGTTCGAAATGTTTATATCACCGTCTTTTTTATAAAAATAAGTATGGATTATACACTTTTACCCGAATTATATATATATTCAAATGAGCGCTGCGAACAATGGCCAACGAAAATTGTCATACTCATTGATATTTATCAACCTCGCGCGTCGATATTTTGCTCAGAACCCGTCAAAATTACCGAAACGAGACTTCTCCATCTCCCCACTGAGCATTCTCGCGACGAAACACAAAAGAACCGTTTCTATAAAAATAATTCATGCGCATTAATTCCAAAGTGCTTTCTCACAACTGCGGCCCCCACGCCACTTATATTTTCGACAGTGGCCGAATTAGAATACGAATCGCGATTACCTATACTCCCCCGAATGCCAATTTTCCCTTCACCTTTCTCACACGCGCTTATATACATAATAATAAGCCGCCGGCTCGAGAGGCGAGAGACCTTTCTATGGAAAATCAATCGACGCTCTCTAAAAGCCACACCGCCGCGCGCGCGTACGTATTACAGTGGGGGAATATATACCTATATATAGGTACCGCAACTGTGTATCGGGAATATATCACTCGCTCTCCGCTATACGAGGGGGGTTAATTTATTTCGGCGAATCGGGAATTAGGGCTTTGCCCGCGCGGCGCAATATTCCGCGCTGGCAAGATCGTCACGCGCGTGTATAGAGCGAGCGAGCCTGTGGAATTCCTCTTTTGGATTTTCGGAAAAAGAAACGTTGAGCGCACCGGTGTACGAGAGTAATTGAATTTGACTTTCATTAGGCCGCGGATCGAGAGCGCGGGATGTGCTGCGCGCGCGCGCGCGGCGAATTTTTTCGATGCGCACAAGCTAATTGGACAAAGCCGTAAGCGACTGAGGAATTTTTTATCTACGTGTGTCCGTTTGCCTGTGTATGTGAGTGAGAGGAGGTTTGATGGGAAATCTTTGTGTTTATGGTTAATTGCTCAATCAATTTACTGGGAATTCTTCTCTCCCGCGCGTTCGCAATTGATTGGTCGATCAATGTTTGGTTTGAACGTGCATACGTGTATATGTATGGGTCGAGTATCTGTCGAGTATCTAGGAGACCGAAGGTCACTCGGTTTCGATAGAATGGAATTCGAACATTTCTATCTATTGTATGTTACATCGCGGGAATGCCGCTCGGCAAAGGAGAAATTATCAACATTTTCGGTTACTCTTTTTTTGAATGCTTTTCTTGATTATATAAGTGAATTAAATCAGATTACAACATTATAGGTATTATTATACGCATACAAAAATTCTACATGTAGGATTTTAAAAGATTTTGTCGAATGTATTTTGATCACGCGCTATCGACATTTCCATGGTAAAAATTCAGCTTTCCATTTTTGAATTCTTTTACCGGCTTGTAGAATCAAATTTCAAAATTTCAAATTCCACCTCTCTCCTCAAACATTTACCCCTTCTACATATAACTGCCGCTTTCCCGACCGCATCTAAAAATTATCCTAAAACTCTTATCCGACAACCATAATCGTTTCACAACATTATCATCGCACCACAACGTTATTACAATTAGCCCTTTCCATAACTACTTCATTCCTACTCAACCATCAGCTCGACAATCTCACGCGACCTCTTACCTCAACCCATGTCCTCACCATTACACCCTTTCCGTCCTCTATATACGCATCCATAAAACGGATTTGCCATCCATGCGCTATCAACGCACGTAACACATATATCTTTAACGCGTCGCGCCCGCGCGAGCGTAAAGTCAGGCGCGTCGCTGCCTCGCCGCGTGACTTAATTAATAATAACTCCGCGAGGTAACGGCGCTTCAAAGCTTCGTTTCTATTACGCGGGGCCCGCCACTTTCAAAGGTAAACCCCCCCGACGCGCCCGGCGTGTTTCCATATCCTTCTGAGAGGGAGTCTCCCGCGGGGGGAGAAGAGAACGTCATTTCGACGGCGGGCGCGTGTGTGCACAGAGGAGGAGTGTGTTTGAGGAGGGAGGCTGTGGGAAAAGGGAGGAAGAAGAAAGTGGGAAGAGAGACGGAGAGCGGTTATGATCTTCCGGTTGTCCGACGCTTCTTTTTTTTTTAAGAAGAGGGGGTTGGACGAGAGAGAGAGAGAGTGGATTTAGAAAAGTTTTTATATATTTAGAGTGGAGATTCTGTCTATACAAAATTATTATAGAACATAGGGGACGTTTTTTTAGATAGGGGAAAACAGAGTTATTTTCAATATTATTTAGGGGACGAACCATTGAACAAAAAATTTGCGATGCATATTTAACGTGGTATAAATTTTAGAGTCCGCGTATGTTAGTGGGTGAGATTCTATCGGGGCCGCTCCGTATAATTTTTATCAATATTAAACTAGAATAATTTCAGCCGCGTATCGCGATTTTTACGGTGAATTTTATCTGCCGCGAGAAATTTTTTATTCATGACTCGCGCGCGCGCGATTGTATATATGAACGGATTTCACGCGGTACCGCTTCATTTTTAAAAATATTTTCCAAAAAAAAATAAAAAATAAAATGAATTCACTTCCTAATTTTACACGAGCGCGTGGAATTTGATACGCGAAATCCTGCCGCGCTCTGAGAGCGGAAAAACGCTGCGCGTTTTAGCGCGAAATCCATTTTAATTTCGCAAATTAATATATACTTTTCAGTAATATATAATTCACTTTAAACATTTTATAATCCTGCGGGTATTTTCAAAGTGACAAATCCAGGTCAGCAGCAGCATGAGCAGCGCTATACAACAGGTTCATTAAAAATGCCGAGCTCCCATCGAGGAAAAAGAAAGAGAGAAAAAAAATGACGAATTTTCATAATTTTTAACGAGTTTTGTGATAAGACTCGCGGTGTAAACTACAATTACCGCGCGCCCACTCCAAAACATATTTCAATCTCGCGCGCATACCTGCGTGTGTGTACTGTGCTGTGCAGTGTTGCAGCCTCTCAAAGTCAGATAGCCAGATTATCTCCCCACCTCCGCCTCTTACCTACGTATATATATGCATACAGACAGTCGCGCGTGGCAGTATATGCATGCATGTATATATATATAAGCGCGAGACACAGGCTCGGTTAGATGGAAGCGCGCCGCAGCAGCACTGGCAGCAGACCCGTTGTGCACAGTGTTTATTCTACTTTTCATCACGAGCACAGCTTGCGCGAGGCGCTATGTGTATACTCGCGTCATTTTGCGCCGTCTCTCTCGACAAAGGCGCTTGTTGCTTCCTATAGTCTCTCTTTTCAGGGGGACGAAGTTTTGTCTCTTTCTTGGTGTTAAGGTGTGTGTATATAGTGCGAGTTTTCGGATTTTTTTTTTTTTTTTTTTTTTTTTTTTTTTTTTTTTTTTTTTTTTTTGTTTTTTTTTTTTTTTTTTTTTTTTTTTGATGACGATAGGAGGGAAGGCCGTAATGAGATGTGTGCCAAATCATTAAGGCACGGCGGGCTGGCTTTGTTGCGAGGTTGGACTCATTAGTTTATGTTAATGGTGTGGGTAGGTGGGTTTGGAAGATTTGGATTGTATTGTAGTTCGAGAGCTGACTTGATAATAGTTTGACGGATTTCAAATAAACAGAGAGGTATAGTTGATACAAAAAATTATAATGATGCTGTAACAAAATATACGCAACGTTTATTTTTATTTATTTTTTTTTTTTTGTGGAAAAGCATACTTTTTAAATACTTTTTTTGTTGCCTTTTTACATGTCTTTCGCAAGATACGTGGCTTACTCCAGAGGTATTCTCTTTCAAACGCGTGAACTTCAGCGCGTGCCGAAACAAACGGATTACTTTACAGCGATAATATATCCTTTTCCTTCCATGGGCGCACCTGTAAATCCCAAATCTTTCGGATTATTTTCGCATAAAACCCTCGCCTCTCGCATCATTTTTTCCTCAAAACTATCTCTCCCCCCCCCTCTAAAAAAACAACTACACCAGCAGCAAAAATAGCGAAGAAAAAAAACTCCCAACGTCTGAAAAAGAAACCGAGAAGAAGAAGAAGAAGAAGAGGCACAAAGACATTCTCGCGGAACAACTAGAATTGAGGCTCGGCGGAAGGAGAAAACGACTACGACTGAAAAAAAAGCGAGAGCTCTCTCCCGAAGGGAAAAAGGAGATTCCGACGAACCTTCCCGCTCTCGCGCGAAGAAAATACTCTCCTCTCGCGCAGTCGCTCGCGTTGAACGTAAATTTTAGGTTCAATCTGGCGCGATTGTTTCGCGTGTCTCTCTGCGTGGGCGTGGGCGGCGCGTTAGCGAGGCCTGTCTCCTATATATTCTTACACCTATACACACACTGGGGGACAAATCGAATTCGAAGCGTCGATGGATTCCCAGACGTCTGATAGATCAGGCCGCGTGTCGCGTAAAATAGACCGAGCGCGGATTCGGATATACGTGACATGTGAGCGTGCGTGTATACGTCGGATTCTTCTCACGGAAGATGAGCAAGAGAAAGAGGAAGAGTCGTGGGTGTGAGTAGGGAGAGACGCTTTTTGCGCGCTTATGTCGGTTGCATTTACGCGTGTTTTGCGAGGGCGGTTATCGCGTCGCGGCGAGGGTGAGGAAAATTGAGGAGTATGATAGTTGAGGCGTATGTGGAGTTGAAAGTGTTGTGGGTTGATGACTGAGAAATTTGGGCGGATGTAAAGGCCGGTTGGTAGGTGTGGAGATTTTCAAATAAATAACTGGAGGGGTAGTACTTGAAATAAATCAATTATATTAATTTATATAACAAATTTTAATTTAGTGTATATTCAATTTTGCTAGAGTAAATTTCCTGTAAGTTCTTACAAAAATGGATACGATTATTTCATCAGTTATGTTATTTTATTAAAAATGCTACCTTTTTAGTATAAAATAGTGAAAACGTGCGTTCCACCTTCTATTTAATCAGACATCCGGTGTGTCATAAGAGTGAATCCGTCAACATCAACAACAGCCATGACAAGAGCATCAATTACTCTAACAACCTTCAGTGCCAACGAAGCAGCAAATAAATGCCATTATCCGACTCGGCGAGAAACTATAAGAAATAGAACTATAGCGCTAATGCCGAAGCTCACATTTCCCCGTCACTTGATGTCGCTCCTTTCGAACCCATACTGCTGAAGGGAACGCATTCACATCAATATCATTCATATATTATGGTTTTTATATATTCGATGATTATTTAATAATTTTGTAATAGTTCATTTTTAATGTAAAAACAAGTTTCAACAAAAATTATTTCTAAAGAATGTATAAGAAAGCACAAATAAAATTTAAAAAATATGATTAAATAATTTATTAACTTTTAGTTTAGAACTCAAGCTTTTTTCCTAATTCATAAATCACAATATAAAAATACATTTTTGATTATTAAAGGATAAGTTTTAAGCACAAATTAACCCTATTTTCATTTTCAGGATTGTAGCTAAGTCATAGGAAACTTATCGTTTATGCTGTGAATAGATTATATTCAATATCAGCTACCAGAATATTTATAAGCAGCTTATAGATTAAAAAGAAAAATGATAAAATAGGATAAATTTGAAAAAAAAAGAAAAAAAAAGTATCAATTAGCATTATAATAGCATGGGGCTAGATTATATTTAATATAGTTGTGACTTAAACAAAATTCTATAAATAATGATGGAAATTGTTATTTTTTTCTACAAGACTTAGATTGCACAAAACATGTATAATAGAATCAAACTTTGGTTTAAAGTTCAATCTATGTCTCTTTATATTTATCTTTTTTTTATTGGGTTAAGCTCCATCAAGCAGTGATCGAAAATAGTCAATTTTCAGCAGTTTCTATTCTATATTCAGAAATATTTTCGTAGTAAAATGTTTTTTAAAAAGTTTTTATTTTTAATAGTTTAGCAGTTAGTTGAATGTGTTAGTTGTACATTAAAAATTGATTTTCTTAATGTTATATTTAAAAATTGATTTTTTGCAATTTCTATATTTATGCTTGCATTTCTGTTTTGACATAGCCTGATCTGGAAATAGGCCCATCAGAAATCGATACTGAGGCGAGTGTCTGATATCCATTTGAACTTGATTCAAGGAAATCTGACTGAGATAATCAGGAAACTTGATTACAAGCGTACCATACATCGACACATATACATTACGGGCTTTTTGTTACAAACATATTACGCATAGTAGTTTCTGCTCACAAAGGAAGGATACGAAATAACATGTAATAACTGTACCATCTCATTTAACAAGAATTTCGAAAATTAAATACAAATTTTCAACACTAATGAGCACAGTGAAATGAAGTGAAGAAACTGTAACAGGGAAAGCTTTGAAAGACTTTAAAACTTGTCGCGTCTTACGCGCAAAAAAATATGCTATCCACTAGAAATTTTCCTTTTTTCTCATCCTCCGTTTTCTCTCTCTCCCTCTACTCCGTGTCTACAGAAACGGAAAATTTTTGTGGAATTCAAGAGCACTCAGGGATTGTGTGCTAGAAAATTCCAAACACATCGCGCGCGCGCTCGCTATTCTCTCTCTTCCCCTCTCCTCCAAAACTTTATTCGTCTCTGCGTATCTTCCGCCCGTTTTCAAGATATTTGCAGAAAATGGAGAAAGTAAGATTTTCCATACGGCGCTGGTACTCGCGCGCGAGTGCGCCGTGAAGGAGAATGCATTGTGCGATAAAAGAAAATTTACAGTTTAACCCTTAAACCACTAACCCGCATTCGTTCGAAAGACTTGCGAGCGCGTGCGTGACAAATCCACGTATTTTATTATTGCATGAAAGTCCTTCAAAACAAAGCACGGGATAAATTTGCTTGAAATATTTTACAAGGTGCTAGAATAACTTGGGGTTTTTTCTACTACGCGTTTTGAAATTTAAATAATGGAAAAGTGGTTTTTCAAATTCTTCGAATATTTTAAATGTTTACTTTGGAATTTTCAACGTTACAATCTTTCCTGCGTTAAACTAGTTCAAATTCTATTGATTTTCATGCTTCCGCTTGAAAATAGTCTGGTTAAAAATAATTTTCTTCGTGGTTTTTGAAAGATCGTCGAGAATAATGCTTTTTATAAACGGATAATAAATTTAATCCGAAAACAGTGGTAAGACTATGTTTCAGTCAGACATTCAGGGTTTCTACTCCTAAGGATCGCATTTATCAAAAAGTACATATAGTTGGCCTACTTTGTTATCGCAAAATTATCATAAAATATTGTACGCTCCACTAAACTTTTCTCCACGTGCACAAAAAATTATTACAACCAGGATATATACCAGCTAAAATTCTCAATCCCGCATTCCACATCCAAAAATATAACATATCCCCTCCACCCGAAAACCTCTCCGAAACTCCACCCCCGATTTCCTCCGAAAAACGCCGTAATAAGCATCGAAGCGTTTTTACGGTCCCTTTCCTTCCATCGCGCTCTGCGGCCACACGATATAACATCGGCATCCGGGCCGTCTCTCTCAACCGTAGCGAACAAAGCCTGCCTCTCTTCCTCTGCTCTGGTCATTCGCCATTCACGCCGCGCCGCGAACGACCAAAGTGGCGCATCGCGACAAAAGCCCGAAGAAAAGCCCGTGACGCGCTCGCCGCTGCGCAGTCTGTAAGATAACAGATGGAAACACAAGAAAACACGAGAAAATGGGACAAGAGAGGAGGAGGGCGGCTAACTTACGCGCGTATTTTCGTGACAGTGCGCATTGTAATTTTATTCGCGAGTTTACGTACGCCCGACGAAAGTTATAAGAGCCTAGCCGGCCGGAAAAATGCAGTTTTCGAAATGAGGAGAATGAAAAGTTTCGTTTCTGGGAGGATACCCGTACCGAATGCGAGATGAAGAGGAGAGCGCGAGCGCGTTGCGTGCGGCCTCAAAGAAATCCGAAATGAGAATCCCTTATTTGCGGAAAATTCTTTCGCGGATTCTGCACGGGGTTGAACTCTTCAGAGCCGAGTGCCAGTATGTCCACACGAGTGTTTCGGTTTCAGTTTGAAATTCAAAATATTAAATATTTATGGGATATAATTGCGAAATTTTCAAAATTCAAGGATTTCGTAAAGTTTATATTAAACGTGAAATACGCACATTTTGGTCGAATTTATAAAGTAATTTTGAATTTAAGTAAAGTAAAACATACCTTCGTATACATATTAAATTCAAACAACAGACAATAACTTTATTTATTTTAATTTACACTAAACGATGAAATAATTGTAAAATTAAAAATTTTAATATCCTGCTAATATTTACTTAAAAACCTCAAAGGAATTAAAATACTGCTTAAAATAACAAACCACCTACCTTTCAAAAATCCACACCCAACCACCACACACTTGCCCACAACTATATAAAATTTTCAATTTATTACACCCGAAGA
Source organism: Torymus flavipes (assembly GCA_030522905.1). Taxonomy (NCBI): domain Eukaryota; kingdom Metazoa; phylum Arthropoda; class Insecta; order Hymenoptera; family Torymidae; genus Torymus; species Torymus flavipes. Next base: position 13,535 of record JAPYZO010002147.1, read on the forward strand.
ATCTCCCCCCCGCGCTGGCCAGAAAAATCACAGCCTCCCCCTCTTAACGATATCCCGCATTACTCACGCGTAAATTACGGACTTCTTGCACACCCCACCTCCCTCTTTCGGACCACGTCGCATAAACCCAAAAACCGTAGGGTGGGCGCATGCAGAGACTTGGAGAGAGAAAAGGGCCCCTTCGCCTCTCCCCCGCGTTCGGAGAAAGGCAGCAGCAGAGCAGCAGAGGGGTATCCCAGGAATGACACGGACAGAGTGCGGCAATTTCGTGCAATACCCTCGGCATACCGGGCGTTCCTGGAATGTGGCTTAGCATTTTCCAGCTGCCGACGCGCGCCAGCTATAGCTGCGGCGCTGCTGCTGCTGCTCGCTCGGACGCTTTTAAACCCTTCTCTCGACATCGCCAGAGAGGAGAGTCTTCTTCGTTCTACGTCTGTGTGTGTTGAGAAGGAGGAAGAGAAGGAGAGAGAGAGTTTATATATTTCACGTACGGGCTGTGTTGCTGCTGTCCGTCTTTGTCACCGAACGGGGGATTCAATCTTACCTTCGCATTAATTCGAGTAGCTGGAGGAGGAGGACGATGCGTGTAAGCAGGAAATTAAAAGTGCTCGGGGTCCCGTGTCTCGCGGGATGGTAATCGCGTGTTTCTTTTTTCGGGGGGATGGCGTATACGGGCGAGGAAGGAGGGAAGCTTGTTTGTTTAATCGAATTCTTTTTTCAGTTCAATTTTTACGTCAGAGTTTTTTATGCGATTAATTATTCAGTTTTTTTTGCGCTATTGTATAGAATGCGTTTAAATTACGATTGAAAAATTGATCAGCCGTTTTCGATGGGGGTGAAAGTAGGCTATTGGTCGAAAATTATGCGGCGCATAAAATCATACACTAAAGATTGGATGAGCCGTGACGAATTATTTTCAAACAAATGATTGATGAAAATTACCGTCGCGGACATTGCCTCGCCCACGTTATTACCCGCACTGTAGAGTCATTCTATCCTTTGACATCGGAATTTCGCATATCCATTGAATATCAATTTTCCCAGCATTATTTTCTCCCACGTCGTGATTTATCAGCATTAATTAAATAATAAAATATTTCCGCGATGAATATAAGTTTTTGTCATTATCGGCGCTTGATTTTTGTTATACGCCCGGATAATGAACACCACTCTCATAAAATTTCATCGTAGGTACGTCATAGTACTATATTATTCAAATTCAAAGGAATTTCATCCTACACCGTGTTATAACAAAAATAATTACTTCGATATCCAAATTATCGATACTTGGCCGTGTTCTCCTCGCTCGTCCATTTTATACTTCATCAAAATGTATACCGCGTGGTGCTCTTATAATAAACCATAAAAACTTCGTCGCTGTACAAACCACTCTATCCCGATGTCTAAAAAATCCAAAATTAATATTAATGCCCGCGTTGGCAATATAAAATAGATTATGCGCGACCTGCACTATGTACAACCTGCGCGTGCGCGAGGAAACACTTTACACTCAAATATTACTCAACGGATATTTTTCCGCCGCACTTCGAATAACAAGCAGTACCTACGCGCTCGCGTGCAGCTCTCACCGACGGTTTTTAATTTCCTCGGGCCGGCCCGTACAGCGCGAAAACGATTTCATTTAATAAAGCCAATGCAAAGTCAAACAGTTATACCACGGTCTTGCTCCACACCCTCTGATTAAAAAGATGGTAATAAAAGCTAGACACACCTTCGTTCGTCTCTCTTCAACTTTCAATTTTTCAAACTGACGCGCACCACTCAGGGTTTCGCCTCGCGTCTTACATCATCAAACCCCTTAATAAGTTTCCGATGCGCGCGCCTTTCGCCACCGCGGTAGAAAATAAATTAAAATGCTCGGCGTTCGGCGCGACGCAGGATGAATTTTCAAAACGTTCTGCAGAAGGAATCGAGAGTAGAGAATATAACCTGGCTCGTGGTTCGCGGGGATGCGATGGTGCGGATAGAAGAGAGAACGAACGCGAACAATGTCTAAGCGCATTCGGCCACAAAATGCGATAGGGAGTGAGAGAGGAGGGAAAAAGCGACGAAGGAAGTCGGAACCGGTGCGGGCCAAAGAGTGAGTGAGAAAGGCAGAGAGGGAGAGATAGAGCGTCTGCACAGGATATCGCGAGCGCACTCGAGAGTCAAGGGGTCCGGGGGATATCGGAAGATTCAGCTCGTCGAAACTGCCGCGCGTGTGAGTTCCTTCGGGCCACAGACACGTGTGTGTGTGTATGTATGGTACGAATGGGAGGAAGAGAGAGGAGGTGAGAAAAACAGAGAGGAAATGAAAAAACAGAGGGTGAAAAACATGCGCCTGTGGCGGGTGGAATGGGAGAAATGCAAAAGAAAGCCGGCGAGGGAAGACAGCGAGAAGCGTAAGGAGTGGACACGGGACGTAATGAGAAAAACGCTTGGGTGGAGCCGAGGCCGGCTGTTATGACGGAAAGTGAAAACAAAAGTAATATAATAATGAATGCGCGCGGCGTGGTACGAGGGGAATTAAAAGCGCATATACAATTTGGCCGGGGGAAATTAGAGATATCGCGGCGAATTACACGTATTTATTTATGCGTTTGCAGAGGTTGCACCCGATTTAATAATCGCGGAAAAGAGATATTATACTCGCCCGCGTTATTATCGATGATTTTTAAATGGTTTTTCGCGCCTCGTTGCGAATATCATTTTACGGGGGGTGGAAAATCGAAAATTTGTTTTCTCGAAATTAATATCGGGTTGTAGTACACGGATACATACTTTCATTACACATGCGGCTGATGGTTTTCATTTTCATTCCGTCCTCCGCTGTGCCGTTATTCCGGGAATCTCGTAATATCATACCACCGCGAAATGTATAAACTTTCAATTCCGTCCCAACCCAAACATTCCACCAGAATAATATATAGAATTAAAAACGATATAACCGGGACCTCGCCCTTCGTTCCATCAAGGGCATAGAAATCTCCAGTCAAAATCTTACAACCACTTCGTGTTCGCACCTCTTCACACGTTTAAGGCTTCTTTTATCGATTAACGCCTCGCGCCACAGCCGTAAACTTTCCACCCTCGCCCCGCGCCACTTTTCAATCAACCGTCGCGTTTACGCGCGAATTGTTATC
>JAPYZO010002148.1:0-14200 GCA_030522905.1 Torymus flavipes
GCGTAAACGCCGAGATTGCCAAGATACACGGCGTTATTTTTTAAATGCGAGAAGAGAAGATGAAGTCGCCGTCGTGTGGCGGCCGTTTATTAGATGCGAATTTCACGATTAAGGATCGAGAGGGAGAGAGTTTTTTATGGACGCAGGGTGCGAGGCGTCGTGTTTTTGGAGACGAGAGCTGCGCGTGATGCGAAATCGATGTACGAGTGGGCTATATACATACACGCTGGGTGAGAGAGTTTGCGCGCGGGTGGTATAATAGAATTGTTTCGAGATATAAATCACAAGCGCGCTCGCTCGCTCGCTCGCTGTTGTATTAAATGCGCTTGATAACATTTCACGAGGGCGTTAATGCGGAAATAATTATTCCGCGAATTCGTCGCGCACGCTGCTCCGGTCTCGTGCACGCGCGATGATGGGTGTATCTATGTATGTATGTGATGAGAGTTCATTTTTACGCGGGCGATTTTACGCGTCGTAAAAAACGTCATCAATTTTGACCTCATACATATATACAGCAAGTTATAACGCGAAATAATTGAAGGGATTATAATTAGTTTATGATGTGTTAGATATTATGTTGTTGGGGGGCGAGCGGGAGGATAATTAACGTTGCATGCACAACCGGCCGCTGGAGATTATTAGCATGTTTATTGGTAAAAGCGCGAGCGCGCGGATAATTGAAATTTTCACTTTCCGTGTACAGCACACACAAGCGCAACTATTTTCACGACTAAGCACAGTGTCTATCGCTTTACAGCGTTGCGAACTTCCCATCGCACCTATATCCATCAAAATACCTCATAATATTACACACGGCCCACCGATTGTTACACACTTCAACTCCCCCGTAAACTCTAGCGTCCTTTCGCCTATACACACGTAAAGCTCTAAAAAAATCATTGTATTCTTTTTCACTTTCATCGCGTCGGCCCCGCGAGGGAATTTACCTCACGACCGAGTGATTTTTATACAGGTGAACTCCGCGTGCTTGCGCACTTTATAAATCTCCTTTGCACGCGAGCCACGTTATTCGTCCCTCGGGAGAACCTACTCCCCGCTATATAACAGGCACGACTGCTGCGCTCTCATTACGTACTTATATAAGCGTTATCAAATTTCCGCCTTTCTCTGCGTATGTAAGTGAGACGTACGAGGTAAGTGAGCGCCGGATGATTGCGAGAGTTAATTGCCCGATATGTTTCTGGAGCGGAGGAAGAATGAAAAATGCGAAAGAGGAAAATATCAATGTTATTCGTAGATATCGGAGAGAGCCGGTGCGGTGCTGCGCGCAATCTTACGCGAGTCTGTCGAAGAGAGGGATTGGCTATGGGGAGCAGAAAAAGTTTAATATATTTCGTTAGACGGATGTGGACGAAGGAGAAAGAGTGAAAGAGTGAGTGGAAACGATGTTCATTAGGCGGCGGTCGGAATGGTGATGAATGTCCGCGGTGGACTTTTTCTGCGCGTATCGCGTCGCGTTACCCCTTTGCATATAAGATGGAGTATTATTGTGATGAAGGGCGATTTGCATATGTTATATACCTACTTACAATTTTTTACTGTAGTGTATTGGGCTATTTGAAAGTTTTATTGCACCGGTATGAGTAATGAATGAAAGCAGCAGCCAGTATACAGTATCTTTAATACAGTGTGTCCGACTATTGCAACGTATTTACTACTGATTTACATCTTTAATACCGTTTCACTTCGTTATAACTTTGCAAAACAAAACAACTAACTATAGTCTCTTTGTCACGATTCCGAAAAAAAAACAACATACAATTCAAATAACGCCCCATAGAAATGATAAAGCCGAACTTTGACCATCAAAACAGTACCGTCCGCGTGTATATATACAGCTGCAAAAGTAAGGAAACTTTCGAATCCGCATAGTTCAAAGCATCATAACCGCATAACTTCTGTTTTGTGCTTCCTCCCTCTCTCCCTCTAAAATTTACAACATGATATAATTCGCTCTGCCTCTCTCCGCTAGTACAAAACGGCGCATACTTCGGCGCGCGCCGTACAATCGCCTCGGCCAAACACTCGAGAGCCGCGCGTTCCTGAAAACGAACTATCGCTTGGCGCAGCGCGCTGTGGCAGCAGGGACGAACGACATAGCGCGATCGGCCGGCATAAAGCCATATCCCAACTCTCTCGAAGAACCTCCGCTGCCGGCGCGCTTACGGGATTATCCGCCGATAAGTATAGCCTCCCTTCTATATATATATATACACTATCCCTATAAACGGAGGAGGCAGCAGCAGCGAACGGTGGTATCCCTCTCGAATACAAGCGCAACCTTCCAGATATATACACTCTCACATACAGACGCAGGGGCAACAATGCCGGAATGATTGGCTCGCCGTCTGTTCCCTCTCTCTCTCACTCGCACACACGTACACTTTGCTGTAGAGCATTCAACTAGCGTACTTACAATGCGCGGCCGACCGCGCGCGCACTATCGGCCCCCGGCCGGAAGCACGTGACTTCGAACTCCCACGTCTAATAGTTCGACGCGCGGGGTGAAAATCAGGAGAGGAGATCCGCGAGGGAGAGAGAGAATATATTTTTTACGTTTTTAAGGCACAAGGGAGAGCCTGATTGCGCTACGGTCGAGGATTAGTAGAGGGGGTGATAATGCGGTGTCTTTACGGCCGTCTTGAGTGTAAGAGGGAGTGATCTGGGTTTTAATGAAGGGTGTGTTATCGATTGAACGAGGACGTTGATTAGGTGGAAGTGGGTTCCTTTAAAGCGCGGTGCTGATTTTTCAGAGAGAACATATATAGGGAATGCAGAGTTTTGTTGTTAACAAAATATTTTTCGAGTATTACATTTTGACTGATTGGAATGATATTTTTTCGTGGATTTGTTTAGGCAACTAATGCGCGAGATTGAAAAGTTTATAGAAATTCATATTTTTGGAATTCAATGGAGAAAATAGAGACAAAAACAAATATTCGACCAATTTCATCGGTTAGTAGAACATAGATTTTTTTATGTTAATAGCGATTTCACGAAGAATTTTCATTGGAGTTGAATTTTCCTTTGTTTGTTTGTTTTTCTTGTGTTTACTAACTTTTTAAAAATATTTTTTGGTTTTATCAAAGTTGCGTACAGTTATCGTTAATTAAAATCGTTAAATGTAAAAGTTATTGAAAACATAAAATTGAAAAAAAAAATACAAAATATTCCTAGTCAAACATAATCAACGTCATATTCGAAATAAAAAAATTGATAAATAAATAAAAATAAATCGCATATAACGTGTCCCTGATCATCCGCGTGTATCTTCCACTAAAGGCCCTTTCTCTCTATCTCTCTTCAAGTCTCTCAACCCCGCGTAATTTGCCGGATCCTTTGTGGCATTATTCTTCTTCCTGCCCCCATCCCCACCCCTTACGACTCTTTCCACGCTGAAAGGAATCCTTTCGCGTCCGGCGACATATATATCGCGTGCACGACCGATGTATAAGCTCGCTCGGCGCACAATCGACGAAAAATTCCGCCGTCTCGTGGAGAATGCGCTCGGGGTCATTGTGACGGGGAGAAATAAAATCTGCAGTGTCGCTACGTAAGATAAATCTTTGTCGATGAGAGAGAAGAAGAAGAGAAAAAGAGAGAGAGAGAGAGAGAGTCTTATTGAAAAGTTGTCGGTGCGGCCCGTTTACAAGTAGCGAGTTAATACACTTTGCCCGTCTCCTTCCCTTGTTCGACTTAATATCGCGTCTTCCTTCTGCTTTGCCGCTACTTTTTCTTCAACTTCTTTTCGATAATTTCTTCTCTCTAGGGAGGTCTGTTGCGATCGAGAAAGAAAGAGAGTTTTGTCGGAGAGATAATTTGTTTACGGCTCGCGATAGACGGGGACTCGATCGTTTATAAAACTTTCCTGCCTGTTATAATTTTCATATAACCCCAATCCGATTTTTTTTTTCGTCCTCTTTGTACATAATTCACCCAATCAATCTTTTAAACACACAAACACACATCCCCGTAACAAAAACGCACTCACTCTTCGAAACTATATATCTAACGCGCTCCATCCACGTCCAATAAACCGCGTGCTCGAACCCGATTATCCTATATGCCACAGGCAGCAGCCGCCGCAAAACGACAAAATCGCGGCATTACCATAGATGCACACACGAATCTGCGCGGGACTGGATCACCCTCTCCATACGCAAAATCTCTCTCGTGTGCGCACGCTAATCCCCGTCTGGCATCGTGTTTTATACCGCCGAAATCCCACGTTCGGGTGGTGAATATTATTCCCGTAATCTGCCGTCGGTGAAGTGAGAATGAAAGAGAAAAATATTACGCGCGCAACGAAGTATAAAGCGAGAGTCTCTCGTCTTAATAAGAGTGAGACTGCGAGCAGGGCAAACGAGCGTGAATGCTTATTTTTCGAGTGAGTGCGGCTTGAGTGGGTGAAAAGAGAGAGAGAGAGAGAGAGAGAGAGAGAGAGAGAGAGAGGCTCTCGTCGAGGTGGGCTTGAGAGTCAAGGGTCGTCGACAAGGTGGTGGTGGTGGTTTTACGGTAGGTGGAAGACTGCATGTTTAGGACTGTATGATGTGTATTAAGATGATAAATTTTGACATGTGTAATTGGCTTTTTATATGAAAACTTGTTTGCCACGTAATTTATTTATTTTTCATGATGTATGCAATGTGCACATGGTAAATATTTGACATTATGTTTGATTTCAAACAGCAGAATAATTTAAAAAAATTCCGTATAAATATTTTCTATTTACAAGTTCATTTCATATTTACCGTTGTACCATTAAAAACGTTCATCGAAAAATCAACAAAAATCAACTGTTTACACTTCCGAAATCAAACAGCCACTCTCAAATCGAGCACATCGCCGTCCAACTCCGAAATCAAAGCAAAAAGTTCACTGACGCGCTCCACTATCACCCGCTAATAAAATGATTCGTCTTAATGTACCGGAACGAGGCTCTTACTCGCTGCATCGCCTCTCTTGGCAGCAGCCGAATCTAGCGGAGAGAGGTCGATCGATGCCGCACCGAAAAGGAATCGCTCCAGGCGAAGCCTTTGATGAACTCGCGCGCAGGATTAATCGCTGTTAAGGTGGCTTCAGCGGTCTATAGATCTAAAACTATGAACATTTTTTACTATATGCTTTGTTTACATATCCTAATTTAAAAAAATGATATAATAGGAAAAGGGGGTTTTAACATGAAATGAATTCAATAAAAAAATTATTTTTTTAACCTCAATTAATAAAATTAACTTTTGAATAAACTGTAACGAAATATAATATGTAGGATCGCGCGCTAGCCAGGTATTTATATTTGTTTTACGTATCTTTGATGTTGGAATTTTTCAGGTAAGGTATATATACGATGGTTCCATTAAAATGGTTCATTTGGTTTTTTGTAAGTAAACGCGAGAGCTCTGATAAATATTTTTATATTTTATTTTTTTCTTTACATAACTTTTTCAAGTTATGTATACAATGGCTTCAATTGAGTTATTTACTTCGTGAATTTTACAAATATTCTTTCAAAATAGCAGCAATTCGTTCTTTAAATTTTACTCGTAATTAAATTTCACCAACAGGAATCAAAGGTTGTACTCTGATTCATCTAACTTTGGATATACCCGCCGTATATCGTCGAATCTCCCATCACTCCTATAAAAAGTTCCAAAATGAATTGGTATTTACGTTTACACAAAAACCTCTGAAAAACAGGCTTCCGGCAAACAGAATCCCTCTTTGAAAAACATCCCATGTCAAAATAAAAACCCTCTGATTACATCCACACTGTTATATATAGTCGACTATATTCTCGGAAATTACCGAGACGTTATTCCTGCCACATCGCTCCAAGTTACCTCTATACCCCGATCATTTGCACTTCTCTTCAGACCGCGCACCCTCTGCACTTCCTATCCCGCGCATCCGCCAATTTGCTGCACTGCGGCGGTCGCCGAAATGTTTATCTTCCTTTGACGTAGCTACCTTTTTAACGAGTCAGCGGGTTTTTTCGGCTACATTCGCTCGAATAAACATATACATACACACACACGCTAGCCTTCTCCGTACGCCCTGATTCGAACCGCGTCGTTTTGTCTTCGACGGGAGGGTATACCTGTATATAAATACTCGTGGGTAAGGACGAGCTCGGGACGAGGTGGAACGTCTTAATCTCCCAATTAAAGTTTCACGCACGGAGCTCGAATTGGCCCACTGCGCGCGCGGGGCGAACTTTTATCCTTTCATCCGTTGTGGTATATATCTAGTCCATGTGCGAGTCGATGCTTCCTCGGTTAACGGACTCTCCTGCTTTTGGCGTGACGGTTATCTCGGTTTGTCGAATCGGCTTGGTGTCGACGATTGCGCGCGTTATGAATGGTAAATGATTGGAAGTTTGGTAAGTGCATAAGTGTTTTGGATTCGGTTGATTTCAGTGCGATAAAGAAGTAATTAGCGTTGTCGAAAGTTATGTTAGATTTATAATTGATGCTGCATAATAGCAAAATATAAGATTTTTTATTTTTTATTGAAAAAATTATTCTTATTAGGCTCAGAAATTAACTTTTGTTTACATCATAAACTTTACTTTTTCACGATTTTCTTCTTTATAACATTTCGTTCAAAAGATGGAATTACAGCAAATATTTTATTATCATTAATTTGTATATTTCGTAAAACAGAAACTCCCGTTACTGCGACTAAATAGAAACAAAATGATATATTGATCCTTCATCAATACAAACTCTGGTGAATTATTTAATATTGTTTTATTTTCCCGAACTTATACATTCATTATAAATTAATACAACATTATCGGATTACAACTTTCACCTAATTAAAGCCTGTAACAAAACCCGATACTCGGACAATCCGGCACACCCGGATGCCATCAATGCCCTCCGTATATATACTTTCTATTCAAATTACAACAAGTGAACAGCTGAACCCATCTCTCTCTCTCACTCCTCTCCGCTCACCTATTACATTTCCCTCTTCGGAAATCACTCGCACAGAAGGCCTGCGCTAATTATAACCGACCAACCATCATCAAAATCAATTAGAATTTTCGAGTGTGCGTGGGCGCGCGCGAATATCATGGGAATTTCTGCGGCCAACGACGTCCGTAATTTAAAGGGCTTTTGACGTAACTGCGAGCTCTCTCTCTGTCCTTTCACAGAGGATTCCGTGGAATCGGATATGAATTTGATTCCAATGATCGATGCGCCCAGCGGCGCGTACGTATATATATATATATATATATGATTGTAGTAGTGGTACTGGTGGTGGTGGTAGTATTATAGTAGTCGCGTTTCAATGCGGAACTCGCGCTCGCACGCAAACGTCTTGACCAGAGGCGCGCCGCGTGATCTATCGCGTCGTATTAGTTGCTGCTGGCGCGCGTGTACATGCGCGTGCACCTTTTGTGAGCGTTCGCGTCGCGTACCTAAGTAGATTATGCTGAAATATGCATGCCGGCTCGTGGCGGCTGATTGGGCATTAATTTTAGGCTGATTATTTTTGGTTTGCCACTTTGATGGTTTCCACAGTTAATTTTATTAATACTCATGCGGAATGTATTTACGTCTACTTACATAATATCAATAGCATAATATTGAAAATCGATAAGTTTGAAATACAATTTGTCGATGTCAGCGTCAATTTTTATGACTGTTCGTTACGAGTATCATTTCTCAAGAGAAAATGCCAGCGACTTGTTTCGCTCTCTATATACACCGCACGCAGGAATTTGTCAAAAAAGAAAAATCATAGTCGCAACGAGCTATTAAGTCCCCGAGACGACGGACTTCATCAACGATTAGCCTCATTTCGTTTGACTCCCTCCCACCTCCTCGCAAAAAAGGGCCGCGCGTGCGATCGCAAAAGACGGTCGCGTCCCTCCGCCTGGAAAAAGAGCGACACAGCCCATCAGTGGCGACTAGCGACCTTCTCCTTCCCCTACCTCTAATGAAATCTTCGATTTGTCTAACGACGTCAGCATTGCGAGAACCCCAAATCAGCCAATCAGCCTAACGAATCGGCAAATCGAATCACACCGCGTCCCCAGCGAAAGAGGATCGTGACTCGCGAGAGAGAGAGAGAAAGTCCACCGTCTCTACCTCTCATTCCACTTTGTAAGTGTACGTGTGTAGTAGTAGCAGTTGGCTGCGTCCTGTTCTTTTTGTGCTCTCCCCCCAGCCGCTCGCGTGATGAGGGCGCATTGATTACACGCCGGAAAGAGTCAACGACGCTGAATTTTTCAGCGGAAATTCGCGCGCGCGCCCGCGCGCGGTAAATTAACCGTTTGTCGCTCGTAGACGACAGTGAGGGTGAAGGATTTTTTTTTTATTTTGTTCGAGGGGTGGCTAATAACGGTCGTGGATTTTTATGGCGGTTTGAAATGCGGGTGGATTGTTTGTTTGACGATAAGCGCGATGTTTGAAACTGCCAATAAGAGTGAATTTTGGGTATTTGGGAAAGGGGATTGCTGTTGAGTTGATTAATAAATAATTTCTTTAATTTTGATATGTATGATGGTAAAACGTTTTTATTAAGTGAAAATGTTTTAATAAAATATTTTGAAAAATTGTTACTCATTTTTATTATAAATGAAAAATTTTTCATAAAATGTAATCGTTTTTAGTTTGATAATAAAAAAGCCTTTTTACGAGAGGAGTTATTTAAAAATACTCTCGTGGAAAAACATATTACATAATTGAATTATGATGTAACAACGAAGTATCAATTTCTCGGTAGTTGAATAACCATGAAATATTTTCCATGAAATCCAATTATGAATTTTTCAAATAAAAAACAAAACTATTTTCGCGATATTCGATATGCTTATATAAGGCAACAACAAACTATATAAAACTCGCAGTGTCAACAAACAAACAACTCTCAACGTCACGCTTTTACCCGAAAAAGCACATTAAAGAAGGCAATTTTCATATTAAAATCCAGTGCAAACACAGGCGAGACCAATTTCCATTTTACAAGTGATACATCTTATGAAAAACAGGAGCAGCAGCAGCAGCAGCAGCAGCCAGGCAGCAGCCAGACAGCCGCTCGTGCGTTCGTTCGGGGTGGGTGAGGGAAAACGCGCCCGCCCATAAGTGCGCTCGCTCACTCTCCCTATCTCTCATTTATACACCTATACCAGCGTAGCGGGAGGATCGAATGCGAAACGAGCGAGCGAGTGGTAGGTGCTCCGGCATAAAGACAATGGCGGGCCGGCCGGGCGCACTTAATCACGAAATTGATAGCTTTAAGAGAAGGCGGCGGCGGCGGCTGTGGGTGTGCACCGCTATAGCGCATCGCTATTTATTAAGCGCGCCATTTACCGGACGGATCTGTTTGAGCCGCGGCGGCGGCGGCGGGAATTGAACGCGCGCGAGAGAGCGAGTGTTTATGTTACTGATTGCTGAGAGAGAGGGAGAGCGAGTGTGCGCTGGCAAGGCGCCCGTAATTTAGAATCCAAATATTATTAAGCCGATCGAAGGCGCTGTGCTAAGGTGCGACAGTCGTCGTGAAGGGAGATGTCGATTGATTATTCTTGCTGATTGGCGGGTAATTATTGGTAATGTTTGGAAGTGGGAGAGAAATGTCGAGTGACGAGGTGGAAGGTGAGCCAGGAGAATTGCTGTAGAGGAGGTTGAAAAATCGTTTGTACGAGGAGGTTTTGTTAGACTATTGAATTACGACTAATAAAGTGAATATATTTATCGAAATCAGTATAATTATTGTTATTAATTTTATTAAAAGTAATTTAAATATTTCGAATTTTATATTGATCGCAGTTTTAATCAAAATTTAATTTCGAGGGAATGTACAGTCCGGCAGGAGCTCGCAGTATTACACTTTACTGGCCAATATCTAGATTAAAAAATTTTAAAGCGATAATTAAGAATGAAAATCATTCGGAACGATCAATTCATTTCAACTGGAACAATTAAAGAGCAATGTCATTTATATATTTTGTATGAAGCGTCTCCATATATAATTTGTTGCAATATAAATTCAACCGTTATTTCTGTATATTATTGAATTCTACACGAAACATATAAATGGTTTATTAGCAGTCAATTCCACATTTAATTAATTATCATCACTCATGATCGCAATAAAATAAAAATGTAAACAAAAAACCTTGCATATCCATTCAACATACTATGCACGCCCTATAATATTCCCATCACTATTACAAAGCGCAAGTAACTAAACATCGCGCCTATCGAGTTCGCATCCAACCTTAATCTCCCCCAGCCACGAGGCGCTCTAGACCCGGGCGTACATAAAAAGGAGCCTCTCCCTCGCGCGGAAAAAGAAACGAAGAAGAAGCCGCTCGCTCGTACACCTTGGCACATCACTGGCCATCAAAGCGCAATCCCAGAACAGGGCCGTAAAGATAACGGTAAATCACGTGGTAAATATATAAACCGCCGACCGAGGCTCTACCTCCACACGCGCTCGCAGTGCTCCTATTATTATTATTATTATACTCCCAAGAGGGGGTAGGGCGTAAAACTCATTTTACTTCGAGAGGAAATGACGGGGCCGTGACCAGGAAACGCACTGTCTGACATTCGCCGGGTAATTAGAATCCCTCCTCCTTCTCCACCTCCTCCCTGAAAACACACACACAAGCTTCTGCCCAGGGCATACACAGCGAGGGATGGTCGGCTCTCGATGCGCTTTATGTCGAAACGCGCGCTCGTCGGCGCTATGAATAACCTTCCCCTCTCTCTCCGCACCTATAAGCTAGAGAAAGATAGAAGAGCGCTGCAGCCGCGCGAGTGTACACAACCATAAATTTGCGAGGTCTGGCAGTGAACTGGCGTGAATGGTGCTTCGACGATGACCAGAAGCGCGAGCGAGAGAGAGAGAGGAAGATTAGAGAGAGGGAGGATAGGCGACACCCCTCGCATTTCGACACGCGGCCTGTGACCGCGAGGATAAAGAGAGACGGGGGATTCAAGTGCGGCATTATCTGCGCGCAGAGCGCGGCTGAATGGGGGGAGGAAGGGAGAAACCGCGAGGTGTCCGACGCGTGAGCGCGCGAGCGGTGGTCAACGCTGCCGCGCGGCCGGAGAATTTTCCCCTCTACCCAACCCGGGTTAGAGTAGGGTGATTGAATGGGTAGGCTAGGGCCACGCGCGAGCGCCCGCAGGCAACGGTTTTATGAGGATCTTGAGTTGTGAAATTGTTTTTCGGGGGTGGGAGCGGAGGTGCTATTTGGTAATTGGACTCGCGGGGCGATTCGAATAGTTCTCGATGGTCGGGCGAAATTTAGCTATTGTGGATGGATCGGTGTGGCGGGTTTCTGCCGTTAGTGTGTGATGGGTTATACCGTTTGGAATTTTGTTAATTCGATCGAGTAATGTATATGGGTGTAATATTAACGAGGAATTTTATGATTTTTATGTAGGGTGGCTTGTTATAATATTCGACGAAGGGATGGAAATTTGAGGGTTTTTAAATTTTAATTGAAATTGATTAACTCGTTAAATATTTGAGCAATATATATATTTTATCTATGCAGCGAGATAGAATATTTTAAAGATATATGTTTCACGAATCAATCATAGCGTGCCTGTTGAAATATTCAGGGCGAGATACGATAATTGCGAGAGCTTGCTCGCTGCGAATTCTTCAATATAATATGTATACAATTATAAATTTACTACATTTCCAGTGTATAATAAAGTGTCGAACACTCACACTGAGAGACGCATGCACAGATATTGTAATAGTATAATCATACAATCAGATCGCATTTCTCGTACCAGTTTCAAAATTTTCAATCAAAATATAATAACATTATTATATATATATTAATATAATACATTCGCATCGCTGCGCGACACACGGCGATTACCGTAAACTTGTACGAATCGCCTGTATTATGGCTGTGCGGTCATCAACAACAGAAAACCGCTTGCCCACTCGCCCCTCCCTAATACCCGTCACATCCCGCCTCGTAATCCATAAAAAAGGCCTGGAGCTTATACGACCGCGACTCGCTTGACTATTTATCAATATATACGCGCGAGACGTCAAAGCCAAGAGACGAGACGCAACAATCACATTACCCCGTCATTTTTCAAAATGAATAATCATCGGGGTCCACCTTATACAAGCGCGCCCTCGTCAAAAAACATTAATGCTACGCGTATAAGAAAAACCTCGTAATCCTGAATTCCTGACCCATACTATATACACGCATTCGATATACACTCGCAGAAATCACACGCGCGCGTGGTTCCGACATTCATCTCGCTCCCTCGTTTCAAGAAGGGTAGCGCGCAGCTAAAAGGACGCGTATATACCTATAATCCCATATTACGCGGCCTCGAATATATGCATATTCAGCTATACGTAGTCTTGTACTCGTGGGGGTATGTGTGTGTGGGTGACGGACTGCCGGACATCCGACCTGTTACCTCCTCTCGCCCTCTGTATCTATATCCGCGTGACAGTTGGCGCGAGCGAGCTGCTGCTGGCTTTTCGCCTGGCGCTCTCTCTCTAGTAATACGACGATTTTTCGGCGAATGTAATTTCGAACGTGTCACATATATATGTATACGCGCGTGCGCTGTGGCTGCTGCGGGAGGAGAAAAGTCATTTTTCACCCCGGGGGATATTAATGCGAGTTTTATTGCGACGGAGCGGGAGTGCAGTCGCGAATTCGCGCGGGAGCGAGTTGTTAAGGGTGTACGTGAGAAGTAGAAGGAGGGTGATGTGATGAGTAAAGATTGCGCGAAAGATAGACTTAAACGGTTATACTTACTTTGTTAAAATAAATCGTATAAATTTTACTGTTTTAGTTGTATAAGTGTCTCAAATTGACCGAAGTCTCAGCGAAATGGATTTTCAATGAGATTTGAGAAAAAACTTGTTATTCATGAGAATAGATTGGAACAGTGACACGCTTTTACCGAATCAAAAAATTGAATTAAAAAAAACAGAGAAAACACTAACGACACCCGCAACATGCTATGCATAAAATAACCATACCGCCAACCTCCTGCATCTACTCTCGCGTATCAATGAAGTCCTCAGCCATCTCCTGGCACAATCTTAAAAAGCGAAAAAAATCTCGACTCGCGCAAAAAGAATCTCTTCCACTCACGGCGCGTATATAAACTCCCCCCATCCCCTATTCTAGGGGGGAGAGAACTAATTTCGGGAATGTTCTCGAACTTTTATCCCCCCATATCCAGCGAGAAAAACATCAGTGGCGTTTTACGAGCACGCGCGCGGCCTGAGCCAGCTTTCCCTTATACCTCCTTCATCCGCTGTATACAGCTTTATCGGGAGAGCCGCGAGCGATCGAAAACGCCACTCTCTCGCGCGCGATATATACCTACACGAGCGAATTTTAATCATAAGCGCACGGTTGCAGCACTGTGTATATTATAGTTTTCGAATTTTCCGCTCCACCCGCGTGTATTATTTATACATCTATATCTACACGCATATAGCGCCGCGACGATATAGCCGAGGAGAAAGCTTTATGGTTCGGTTCCACGGCGAAACGCTTAAAATCCCTCCTCCTTCTCCAAGTCGTCGTCGTGGTCGTCGTCGTTGTCCCATTCCGGATCGCTGCAATTGCGCGCCGCCGCATAAATTCGAGCGGCGCAATAAAAGCCCCCCTCAAGATAGACTGCGCAGCAGCCTGTATACGTCTTTCTCTCTGTGCTGCGCGTATATATATATATATACACACACACGCGCGTCTATAAACTGTAATGCGAGCGAGGCTCCTTCTTTCGCCTATAATTTGCTTTATCACTCGATAGAGCGACAGAGCTTGAGTGAATAAAGTTAACCAATAAAGCATTCGCCCGCGTGTGAGTGTATATAGGTTGCCACCGCTCGAAATTAATCCCGAACGGTTTCTCGCGGGACGTCGTGCGATCGCTCGGTCCCGATAAAACGCGCTCGAACTTTCGGTGGAGAGAGAGAGGCAGCAGGAATTAGGAGAGGAATGACGAGGATTTGATTATCGGATACTTCGCGCGCGTGCTAGCTATAGCGCTGGGGAATGGGGGCCGGATTTTATCAACCTCGTTGGGAGTATACATTTTTTGGATTGTTTTATTGATTGCCGAGGTATATGTTATATTGGAAAGGATGAAAACAATATTGCGTTTTATAGGTGAATATTTCGGCATTTTCGTTAGTTAAAAAAAAA
>JAPYZO010002149.1:0-15500 GCA_030522905.1 Torymus flavipes
ACAAAAATTACTTAATTGTATTACTTATACTGAAGAGCCGACGATGAAGTGATTCGTCGTAAAAAGCGCACATGCATATACGAGCGCACCGTATAACGCTTATGGAGCAGGTTCGCCTTTATATCTCATCGCACATTATATTATCCCCTAACAACTGCTACACGGAACGACTTGGCCATTAACATCATCGCGGGCATACACCTGCGTGCTCTCTCTGTCTCGAACCAGGAACTCTCCTCTCTCTTTCTCTACGCGCAGCGCAGTACACCATTAAAAAATTCCTCTACCAGCGCGCGCGTGAGCGCCTAAAAATCAAAATCACCCATCCTTATGCAAGCTGCACCCAATTACGCTCCCTCTCCCTACGCGTACGCACACACATGCTCTTGAGAGAGAGGAGAAGAAAAAAATATCTAGGAGAGCAGGGGAAATAAACTCAGGCCGCTATTTCCCCGCGGAATTTATTTATTTATTCGGCTTACTCTCTCTCTCTCTTACTCGCGGTTGGTCGATCGTCGTTAGAGGGGATCGAAATTCCCCGGAGGAGAGGACGACTACGCGCGATCGAGTCCCTCGATAATCGACGTCTTCATCCATGCGAATTTTCAATCGCGAGCAACAGCGCAGGTCGTCGTTATTCCGCGGAGGCCAGGCTAATGAGAGAGCGTCTCGTTAATCAATGTCGCTTCCGGTTTAGATGCGATAACGGGCAGGAGATAGAGGGTAGAGAAGTGGGGGAAAAAGGGATGATGATCGTCTTAGGGAATGAAAAGAAGGTGCGAAAGTATAAGGATTGGAGTTGTCGTGCGAAGGTTAAAGTCGCAGCCTGCGGCTTGGTATACGTTTGATGAAGTATCAATGGTTAAAGCTTGTAGAGGTATAATAGTTATTGTTTCCGAAAATTCCTCTAATAGGAAAGGAACTTATGTTTAATACATTTATACTTTTTATGCTTGGTTACAATTTTATAATATTATAATAGTATTACAATAATGTTATAATAATATTACTATATAATATTACAGTAAGATTACACTAACGTTACAATAATTTTAGAACAATATCAAATATCAATATATATATATTAGAACTTTCTTCTTTGAAATATAAAAATTTCGTTTCAAATTAACAACTAACACATCAAAAAATTAAACATACTTAAATGTCAATTGGAACAATAAAAAAATAAAATAAAATTCAACATACCTCTAGCAAATGATCTTAACATTATACGAATATAATATCCCACACAAAATCAATTACATATACACAGGTTATTACACAATCCACGTACACACTTCATTCCTCTCGCCTTAAAAAATCAACCCAGTTCACACAGAACCGGGAAAGCGCGAAACGCACAATAGCCCCCCAAATAAAATAAATAAATCACCAGATCCGACCAGCCTAATTAAACTTGCACACACAAGTAACCTCACGTACACAAGTATCCACACACAATTCCCCATAACTCATACGCGCACCTCGAAGCTCCCTATACCCACACCATCACACGACCCTCACAAAAACTCTCCTCGCTTTTCCACCGTAAATTGAGCAATGCTCCCCCTCTCTCTCTCTCTACCTCGTCGCGCATAATAAAGCGCGCTTGCTCGCTCGCTCGCGCGTCCGATAATAACGACGATGCTGCTGCTGCTGCTGCTGCTGCCCCTTATCTCTCGGGACGCTTTCTCACGCTCCCCGCGCTCGCGCGGAATCCCGAGATGCAATGCGCAGCGGTGTGGCGGCATGTATAGAAGCAACATCGGGAAAGGTTATTACGAGGGATCGCGCGCGCAGTGTGGCAGGTTTAATAAGATCGCGAGAGCTCGATACATGCGTGCGCGAGCGCACGTGGGAAGAGGAGAGCGCAGCAGGACGGGTTCGGAGTTATGTCATAGATAAGGGAGAAAGTGCGTGCGCGGTATGGGTTGTTGTTTACGAGGGTGTTGACGGCGTATTAATGCGCGCCTGCGTGAACTTCCTGGTTCGCTGTATGTATAAAACGTGTATATGTGTGCGCAACGGATCTTCGGTACGGATAAATCATGTAAACGCAGCGTCGAAGTATAAAGACGTACGTAGACTCGCGTTCGTCCTTGATTTACCGCGACCATCCATAACTGCCCGCGCCATTGTAGCGCTCTCTCCCTCTCTCTCTCTCTCTCTCTCTCTCTCTCTCTGCGCCGCTTGCTAACACTTACAAATATGTATATAACAACACTTTATGAATTCTCCGAACGTATCATCGCTGCGAATCTCTCGCTCTCCACCCCCTCGCTTACCTGCACTGCAGCGCATCGTCGGCACAAGCACATGTGCGCAGCGCATCTGTGCATTATACATATGAACACTCGGATAAATCATCGCGTGTATATACAAAGGTTTCTATATATACACCGGCTCGGGAAAGTATAAGGATGTTTCTTCCGGCGCGATTAATTAAGGATCGTGCTTGTAGGTAGGAGATATCGCTTTCTCGGTGTACATAGAGTGGGTCAGTGACGTCGTTTGTCAATGAGGTACAGAACACTCTATAGGAGGATGTTGACATAGGTCTCGGTGTAAGTATTGCGAGTGAGCGAGCTTCGTTGTGAATTGGGTTGCACAAGAGCGAGACAATTATTGTAAATTTTTGAAATTTTTTTCTCTAGTCTTCGTCTTTTCAGTCAATATGAAAAGTATTATTGTTTTGTCTTTAAATTCTTGATCATATCAATCGACTCGCTGATGGTCGCATTTATTTGCGCGGACCTCGCGTCTCCCGACTATTTCGGTTATGAGTTTTTTTAAATAATTCGTTCATTTTCGAACCCCCTCCCTGTGGCCTCACGTACCTAAGTAAGCCGGCCCAAGGGAATGTAGAATCGTTAGTAGGTCGTCAATTACTGAAGTTTATTGAGTTAATAAAGGCGCCTTTGTGTGAGAGTTAAATAATTGTTTTTATTCAAATAGTTATTATGATTATTTCGATAAATTATTACGATTAGAAAATGATTAGTTATTTTCAAGACAAGACAAGATTCTTTACATTCTTGATACCACAGTCTTGATATTGTATCGAAAACTGTATATAAATATTGTATCGATTATTGTCTTGAATATTGAGGCAAGACAATACAATATCAAGATTAATCTTGATATTTCGTGCAGCCCTTCGTTTGAATCTTGGGTATTATAATGTTTTGTACACTGTGTTTTACACTTGGTATTGACGTAGGTATAATACTCGTTCAGCAGTGTAACGAGGCTATACTTATATTAGAAGAAGATGGATTAGCCGTTCGGCAGTAAGGGAGATGATGCGATTTCTCGCCAGGTGCCCCGGTGGTGCTGGCGAAAAAGTTGTTGGTTTTGGGACGATCGTGTAGGATAATAAGAAGGCCATTTCGAATTTACGTTTGTCCTGAGGTTTTACATTTAAATTGTAATATATGCTAGCAATATTACTGATAGATTCTGTTGAACAATATAAGGCATAATACATGCGATTGACATGATTATTGTAAAAAAGGCTTCTAAAATTTAATGTCATTCCTTTGACATTTAAACACCTCATAAATCGTCAATCAATCAACACAAGACGATTTATCGCACGTCACTGTTAAAAAGTTTCCTGTCCATTTTCACAGCTAATTCATCAGCTGACGCATAAATAAACAATACACACCCATTTCCACATCTTCTCCTCCTTTTTTCCCCTCTCCCATCTGTTTACCCAGCCACTACTGCGCGTGCCCTTAATTGGCCCGTGCGCGAGAGGAAAACCGCGACGACTTATCTCGCCTCTGTATATACCCGCGGCCAATTAACAGTTTCAGCGTTTTCAATTGTGCGCCTGATGGAGCGGCGCCGCACGCGCCTTTTAATTGAGCGCCTCCGCGGGATTCCGCGAGCGCGGCGCGAGATATGGCGTAATTAAAAGTCGAGAGAGAGAGAGATTAGGTTTTGGGCGAGGTGAAAGCCCTTTAACGAGGCGGCTGATGGAGAGATAGATAGGCTACCGGTGTTCGAGTGGTTGACGGTGTAGATTAGCGGCTGGGTGCGGTGTGTACGATGAGTGGGTTTAGATGTGTGATGGTTGTGTAAGTGTTTGGCGTGATAAGCTGCCGTTATTGTGTCAATTGATGATCAGGAGCCAAGTAAAGTTTGTTCACGTAAGTTTGTTAGGGGGTTTTAAATTATGATGAAAATTTTTAAGTAAAAATGTGTAGCTATTTTCGTTATCTTCATTCCTTTTTTTTTAATGAAGTCCACCTATTCTAATTTTGAACCAACAAAATCGTTTTTTTCGTGACATTTCTTTGATTGATATTATTTGTTTTGGGTGGGACAATCAATACCCTATTTTCGATCATTTTTACATAAAATTTATATTATTTGTGAAAAATTCTTTTGTAGAAATGACAAAAGTTATGATGAAAGATGCATGAATTAAGTATTAAAAGTTTGAAAAAATTTAAACCGTGTATGATAAGCGTGCTTCCGCTAATGGGACATGTGTGTTCTACTTTCAATTTTCTGAAACGTAAGGCATCTATCAGCCTTTCGATATACCTAGTCCCACCTTGTTACGATATCTTTTTTTCTCTTCATTTTTTGAACCATTCAAGTCTGCATTTTTATAGAATTCCCATAAGCTTTTCGCTTCTTCTACAGACGATATATATTCCCATCACACTCCCTAGCACCGTAATTGGTTCTAAAATCACTCAAAGCTCACACCTCCGTCTCAATACCCGTCGTCGTCGATCCTTACCTCCAACGTACCTGCAGCCTAATAAATCAATCACGCGCAGAAAAATGAGAAGCTTTCCCTCCAATTAATAACAACGCCTTATCTTTGTTTCTCTCTCCCTCGCACTCCCGCTATACTTTCCACCTCCGCATTTTCCCATCACACAGAGGCCAATATAAATTCGGCGGCTCTTTACCCCACGGCCTCATAGATTTACAGTAGGGAAAGAGCAAAGTGGATCTCGTATATACGTATAAATATAGCAGCGCGCGCGCGTGGCGCATCGAACTAGTTGCGCAATTCTTCTCTTTTTATCTCGCCGCCACGTTATGGTATACTCACACGTGAGGGGTGTATATTTTTGGGACACACTCTGCGCGCAGGCGTTGTCGCGCGAATTATACGTCTGGCGTGTAACGACGACGACGAATTATGATTATTATGGGGCATAGGGGTTTGGCTCTGTACCTATATTTAGAGAAAGAGGTGTACGCCTGTGTGTGTATGCGCGCGCGTTTGGAAGTACTGAATGAATTAGGGACTGGAAGGGGAGAGACAGAGTTACGATATCGGCGTTGATTGTGTTTTGTGGGTCTTTTGGGGAGAGACGCTGGATTTGGACTTATTTATTACGTTAGTAATATAAGTTATGATTGAAAATTGTAAAAGGGTCGGGATGGAGGGGTAAATTGGTCGATTACCAGAGCTAATGTGTCAATATACGATTTTTCATTCTGCAAATTGAAAAAGCCTGATGAAATCGCCGCGAGGTGGCTATATTGGTAAAGCGGTGCGCCAAATTATTCTGGTTCCCATCGACGTGACTGTTGAACGGTATATGTAATGGGAGAATCATTACACGATATTTCATAACGTTAAACATTAGTGATAGCCATACACTTATGGAACAACCGAAAACCAACGTAATTAAGTTTCTAATAAAAAAGGCCCCTAATGTCCATTTAAAGGAGTCTTTACGATAATTGATTGTTTATTTTAAGCTTCTCGATTAAAAAAGAAAAAACAAAGGCATTATCGTAAATTAGACAAAATTGGAACGCCCGTTCCAATGAAGAAACGCTGCAGAAAAATCTTGCAACCGCACTCTTCTGACCCCAAAATATCACTTTTCTATCACCGTCCAAACTTTTATGACCCTTTCTCTCGGTTCCAAAACGACTTTATACAAACTCAAAAATACCTCCACACCTGCACCTACCGAGAATATACTCGGAGCGTCATTAGTATACCTCACTCCCCATAACTCTGTCAGCACAGACTGAAAAATAAAAAGGAAAACGCGAAGGTATCCCTGTCCGGCAGGTTTTCCGGACTCGCACCTCTGACTCACAGAGGCCGTCGCCTTCCGGTTATGTGCCCGTCGTAAATATCGCGTCGCTCGCGCACACGAGACCAAGATAGCGTCGGTCGCGTTGTTGCGCAAGGCACGGTTATGGGGTGTACACTGTATACGTATATGGTGTGTCTGTATGTATGCGTGTGTGTGCGAGTACTATGGTGTTAGGGATTTGCGAAGTTAAATCTGTGGTAAGGAATGGTTTGTCGTAAAAAACGAATAGGCATTTTCGTAGTGATGTAGTGTGATTTTTGGGATGTTTGAAACATGGTTATATAGTTAGTAAAAAGTGAAATAGCTAAATCTTTTTGTACTATTATAGTTGTTATAGTTGCATGCGTATTGTTACATACTGAAATTTCATTAAAAAATTAACATTTTCTTTGCTAATGAGGAAATAAACTGGTATTACAGCATAAATTTAGTATCGTTACATGTAAATAGTATAGTTATAAAATACTAAAAAGTTGTTTTTTATATTTTCAGTAAAAATAAAGAAAACTTTTAAGAAATTTTAAAGCAATTATATCATATCTCTGTAGCAGAATGCTAGTTTCTTTCTCATTAATAAAGTAAACATTAATTTTTAACCACATCATTTTCTTCGTGTAAATAAGAACCTTATACAATTCTATTCGCTCGATTGCCGATATAACGAGTAAAAAGCTATTTTCTATTTCTTCTGCTAGTTCAATTTCCTGAAATAAAAATAAAATAGATTCTGCTAACGTTTATTGCGCTGGCATACCTGCACTTGTCATAATTATATCTCGCGTGGAAATCGGACAACATTAATATGAGAGATAAACCCTAGGGATTTATGCCCACTTCTACCTTTTTACACAACTTATATAAAATTAGGTAATTGTGGGTTACGAGATATTGCGGAATGATATATGAAGGCATTAGATTCGCAATGAATCGGGCTGTACTAGAACGACGATAAATCTGGCTTTCGTTGGAGAATTTCACGCACTGTATGAAAATTTCTGGAAAACGTAGTTCAACCTCACTGCGAGTTGATGAAAAAGAAAAACTTAATAATAATGCCGGTCAGTTAAAGTGCAACAAGCTTAATGTGGCGCGAAAAGAGGCGTAATGATGCATTACGCCTACGCTTGCGTGAACGAATTTTCTCCAAATCAACTTTCTAAGTTTGATTTAATTGCGCTGTCAAGCTCCATTAAGTATTTTTAACGTTATTGAACGTTTTGTTAACTTATTGCAAATCAACCATGCCAATAAATATCTATCGGTAGCAATTTCAAGAAAAATTTACTCAAATTTAATAACATTCCTCACAGTAAAATCCAAACCCAATCTTATACACGAATTACCGTAATCTTTTCCTAAAAACCCGAAGAAAAATCTCTAGCACGAGGTGTTAAAGTCATATACCAAATTGATGAAAATTTCTTAATAATCCAATCAGCTTTAGCTACCGGCGCGATTCGCTGCGGCGGCGAGAAATAAAAGGTAATCGGCCTGCCGGCTAATTCGGTAATACTCTAAAATAATAGCTCCACACAAGAGGAGAGATAGAGAAAAAAAAGCAAAGGCTTATCTGGGCCTGGAAATTTTACTCTCCCGCGCGCGTGCGCGTTAGCGAAACAATGCCACGGAGCTCCGCTCCATTCTCATGTCGGTCGAATTATTATTTTTTCCCTTATTTATAAATTAGCTCGTTTAAAGTGCCGCGCCTAGAGAACCGGTTGAGCGTGACCTCTGCAAAAGAGAGAGAGTAATTACGGTGACATAGATTTATTAATTAATGCGCCAGGGCGCTTGCGCAATACGCAGCGCGGAGATTTTTAAATACTTCGCCGCGGCTGCGATTGTTTATGGGCGTAAATCTCGCTGTTGTTTATTGTTATTGTGAATTGAGGCGCTCTTTTTATTGGAGTATTGGAGATGGATGGCTGCACGTGTGATTTATGAGACAAAGAAATTTATGAGCGCTTAAACGTTTATGACTCTATGGACTTTGAGAGGTTCTCCAAAAGAATTGTTAATTAAAATTTTGATTTTGGTCAGTGAATAAAACCCTGAATTAAATGGATTTATTGTCCGAGCTTCAAGGTCGTCGGAGCACTCATCCTATCCTAAACAAAATCACCACTAATTTCATAGATAAACGTTTTTCCCCATCTACGCCTGTCTAACAAGTTAATTAGCCTCTAACGCTCGCCTACTATGTTCGTCCACCAGACTAGGCCATAGTCACTACACCTATTGTCCTACGACTTTCCCGATCTTCCCATACACCGGCTTCTCCCACTAACCTTTTCCGACGAAGAACCCCTGAAAAAAAACAGACAGTATAACCCACCTTTCCCAAACCCATTCCCACGTGTTGCCCAGGAACTGGATTTTCGGGTCGAGCATCTCCCGATGGTTAGAGACGCGTATGTACGGGTTTCCCGTGGGGCAAAAAATATTCGTATCTCGCACGTGGGTGCCGCGCGGCGGCGAAGGAAAGTAAAAGTCGCCGATCTCGCGCGGGTCTTATTTGCGGCCTGCTGTGCGCAAGGCGTAATGGTCGTCGTGCGACGAGCCGACGTGAATGTTAAAGAGTGTCGGGTGGTGGTGTTGGATCGATCGGAGTGGAAGATAGGAGATGAGAGATTTATGGCGCTGGACGGTGACATGCAGGGTTTTTAAATATCTATTTAGAAAGATTAAATGATTTTGATGTGGTATGGAAGTAGAGCCTGGCTTTGATCTTGTATTAATTAACGAGAATATGATAGCCAGTAATTATTGGAAGCAAATGAAAAATTTAAGAACGATCCAATATTGATTGCTATAGTTTCTTTTTATAAGCGGATAAAATAATAAAAAGTTTCTTAGTTATTGAATATTAATTTCATGGACACAATGATTTAAAAGTCAAATATTGGCTTTACTCTTCATCATTTCATAAAAAAATGTACAGTGGGAGACAATTTCCATCGAGTAATATTTTATGGTTTCATAAACAGGCAGCAAAGCCATAGCAATAGCAATAAACTCAAATGCCTGCAAAAAGCCAATAATGTAAGAATGTGGGACTCCAACAGCACTAACTGCCATTCCCATACCGAGATTCAAATAAATTGGTAAAACATTTTACAGCGCATTATTCTTCGATATGCATACTCCCTCAACCGTAACAATGATTTGTACCGCTCGAATAAAAATGACGTAATACGAGAGTGAACGAATAGAATTTACGCTCTGTGCTATTACAATCCTATCGCTATAAGCATTTCACTACAAAAATACTCATCATGCGCCACTCCGATAAACAAAGTCCTCTACCCCCAAGAAATTTCAAAAATGCGCGCGCGCGGTGAAAGTGTGGCCGGTTCACATAGATTATTCACGAAACAGTCCAGCTTCTAACATTTACAATAATAATAAATTCGAAGATTTACGGGTCGGCAGGCGTATAATGGGGGCGGCCATTTTATCGGGGATCTCATCGTAAATCTGCGAAATTTATTTCTCCTTCGCAGCGCGTGATTCCCATGCTAGACCATCAATTACCCCCGTGCGTGCCATACTGTCTCAATCGCCTGCCTCCCCCCCCCCGCGCGCGAAAATTGAATAACAAATACCCGGAGTGAGAGTTGCGCAAGCTCGCGAGTGCACCGGCTGCGCGGCAATCAAAAGCCAGCGGACCTTATCGGGCGTCCATTTATTCTTTCATCTCTCGTGTGGTTGGCTCGAGTTCTATACGTATAGCGCTGTTTTCTTCATCGCGAAATTGAACAATTTATCAGGTTGAAAGGTGCAGGATACTTATGTCGTTTATGGAGAGCGTATATGGGGGTTTGAAGGTTTTAATTTGTTCTGGCGTGGGTTTTGAATGATCTGGTTGATGGTTGAAGGGGTGTTAGAGCGTATATGGAATTGCATAGTTACCACAATGTCGTTTGATATATTTGGTTTCTATTTAATGTATTCTAAACTGTAAATGACATCTAATTGACGACTTAATTCCGTATAATAGTTAAAAACTTAGACATGTTCCCATCCTCATCTCCAATACCTCACATTTCTATTCCAAGTTCTAGACAAACAGAATTTCATTTTCCATTTACATCCCTCATCACAATCATTCACCTGTCCTACAAAACGCCTCAAATACCAACTTACCCAAAATACCAACACAAGCAACGGTAACTGCCAAAGTGTCTATAAATACGTACTTTTATACAGATTTTGACATCTGCTTCTCCCTTCAACGTACAACGTTACCAGCCAACAAATCACGTTATTCCTAGATGCCTATAACCAGACCGCAATCCAGTTTACACCTCGAGTCTTCGCCCTAGAATGTCTGCACCTTCGAAACGCGCTGGCTCACTTGGCACCGTCGTAACCGTAAACTCAAGCACACTCGCGCGAATCCGGATCACTCGCATCTCTCTCCACATACACACACTCTCTCTTGAGTATCGGCTGCGACCTTGCGGATCCTCATTACCCGCAACCCCGTTATACGCCTCGTAAAAGGATCCTCGAGGGACACTCGAGATCCTGTGTATATAGCGGGTGGGTGCATTCGATCGCAGACCCCGTTGATCGGCTGCCCGGCACGACTGGCCTTTATCGCCCAAGGATATAAAAGTCCGTAAACAGATATGTAGCGTGACGATACACGTAGCAACGATCGTGTCAATGCTGCATTGACGGACTGCGTCGCCGCGGTTGGTTTTGACGATTGCGTGCGTGATGCCTCGTTTTTCTAAAGGTAAGGTCACAGACGCGGCGATTGCTGTAATTTGTCAGAGACGGGGCAGAGTAATGAATGGCCGGATTAATTGGTTTAGGAAGCGATAAAAAAAAAGAAGGGAACGCGCCGGGGAGTGCATTGTGCGCGGCGAGCGGTTAATGATGCCAGATGATGCGTTTTGCGAGCGCACCCAAAAACACTTTATAGGTATACATATACATAAACGTTGTTCGGCAGAAAATACATACTATTTGGTTTTGTATCAATCTGACCATTTTTTTTCTTCTTTTGTTACAGGTAAGCTGTAATTCAATAGCTCAGTGATTGCGTCGAATATATCCCGCCCACTAATGTGCGTGAGTACACCGTCAAATTGTCATTTTGAAAAATATCCCTGTGTACTATAATTGCATCTTGCAACACCATCAAGGCCGCTAATGCTCATCGCTCGCATCAACCTTATACGTGTAGAATAAAAATTTTCCAAAACGACTTTTCCCCAGGCGTGCAGCATCACACCTGCGGCCTTAAAAATCAACCCCACAAAACACTTGCAATTGCATCGAGCAAGCCGTAGAAACGAATGGCTCGCGCAGGCCGCTAATTAAGGATCGCATTTTTCAGCGTCCGTCTTCTGAATCGTCGCGTTAGCTGCTGACGCGCGAGTCAGCTGTTTTTGGTCGATTTTTCGCGCGCTAATGACGTCTCCGTCTTTTCTTTATCCTCGCTCGTTTCTTTGCCTCGTAAAACCCAAGGGCGATTGTTCGCGAGGGAGAGAAAGAAAGAGTTGAGAGGCAGTGGTGTGTGTAGAGCCTTCGCGTATAACAGTGCGTATTGTTATGGTTATAAGGATAGGATATAGTCGCTGCACGATGCACTTGAATCGCGGGGTTATTGTTTGGTATAGTGACAAGACAACGTCGGTGGAGATTTCAGAATTCAAATGCTAAGTGCGTGCAGCGCGCGGAGGTGAGTCACGGGGAGTGAGAGCGAGGAGTCGTGTGAAAAGAGGAGACGATTGAAAAGTGCTTTGTTGGAAATTCTCGTGCACTTACGGGTTAAAGATATTCACCAACGGTTAACTTATCAAGGTTTAACTATTAATGCAGCGTTACGCAGTACATTTTATCGACAATTATTTAACGAGGATTGAAATTTACACATCGTAACTGTTGATATAAATATTTCCTAATGCTAGAGATCCTTTTTCTTTGTTTATGGATTTTCATGTCGTTCTGCTAAATTTTAGCGCTAATCGTTTTGAAAAATTACACCATCGTAATAAAAAATTAATTTGCCGTCCTACAAAAATTGACAAAGTTTGGGAAATCGTCGAGAGCACAATTGCAAAACCGTAATTTTAGCACAATTGCCGCTACACTTTCATTGTAGAATAGGTTTCCGTTGCGTGTATATTTTAGAATGCAATATAAAAGTGAGTGAGTGAGAGATAGAGAGATAGAGAGAGAGAAAATGGGTTGGTGAAAAGATTGCAGAAGCAAATAGGCGTTCTTTTTTATTGTGACTATTGTAAATGAGCAGACCAAATGGAAGTCAGCGTAATGAGCAAATAGAAGTGAAAAGTGTATATAACTGTGAGAAAATATTTTGTCTATTGACAAATATGGTACTAAAAAATGTACATAACTTTTGAAAAACCATAATTGCGATAAATGGAGTTCACCCAGACAGCAGAGCTGTTCTTTCGCAATCCCATATCCAGAATATATATAACGCGCACTCTATTAGTTTCTTTTAATCTCTCGCTATTTATTACATAAAGTTATATATTTCAACCGTTTCAACTCTACAAGCGTTATAATACGAGAGATAAAACGATCTATCAACATTAAAATTCTCCACTTTCTATGCAACCCGCGTTTACACGCTCGCGTCGCAATTATTATTCACTGTCTAGACGCGTCAGTTATATTCCACTCCACTTTGCATGTCTCTCGCTCAGAATGCATTCGGAACATCGTAAACAAAAAGCTTTCTCGCAGCGTGTATACACCTATGTCTTAAAATATCTGCGCAGCAGCTTTGTCGGCAACCGAAAAAATAATCCCACGTCGACCGCGGATTGTCTTGGATGCTGCTGCAAACGGAAGTCCGCTGCGGTTTTGTCCTGTCCCCTTCGCACGCGCGGATGCTGCTTTTTCCGTTAATGCTTTTTTGAAAGGCACGCGCGGGTAAATAGTGAACGACGTTAATTGTCGCATAGGGTATTTTTTTGTTATCTTCGGCTTAGCATTATGAGTTAAAATAGTCTGAACGGATGCTTAGAAGTTTCCGAAGGCTGCAAACTCCTTGGACATTCATTAGCTCGACTCGTAAAAGTCCATTTAACTTTTTGTTCTGTCTTAGGTAACGTAACTGCATACATATATTAATCTACCGCTTGCATAATTAATTTCCTCCTTTTTTCCCACTAAAAGTAATTATTTTTCTCCATCGCAAAGTGATTCGAACATAGTAATACAGATTCATATATGTGTAAGAAACTCTTATTTAAATTTTTGTATATATATATTCGAACGATCCCTGAAACCAACGAAATTTCAATGGCACTGGGAGAACAATCCGCTTTTCACCGGCATAAATATGTATTTCAAAACTCTACCTTGGATAGTACACGATCGCTGAACGAGAATCTAGCATTCATCCGAGATTGAATATTTAATTCCAAGACAAAAAGAAAACGAGGAATCCACAATATATGATTGCACTAAAAATAAGGCCTATTCGAGAGATAAAGCATTTATTCAATTGCGTATCTGTATACACTCGAATGCACTCTGGCGATGCCTTTGTGTGTACGCCTTTCGCAGGAGATGTTCTCACACGCTCGTTCTCTCATTGTAACGTCTCGCGTAGGCTGGAAGGAAAAAACCCTGGCTCAATTGCGAGATAATTTATATTTCCATGGTCTAGGTGGAAGAACTGCGGAGCGAGTAGATGTGCAAATGCAATTGGGAATTGGGAATGATAAAGTTCTGCTACATCTGAGTTTCGGGGAAAAACGATTATGCGTTTACGCGTAATCGATGGACATGCACAGAGGTATCGATTTCCAAATTATGACTAAACATTTTCATTGGTTCGCACTTATTCGGTCTGGAGATGAACGTTTAGGTTTACGCGGTATAAGAAACGGTTTACAATGAGATGTTATTAAAATTCTCCTAACGCGTGGACTTTCTTTCTCTCTCTCTCTCTCTCTCTCACACACACACACACTCTTTTGTTCTAGTTTCAGAGGAGATCAATTAATATAAGTTGCAGGTACATCCTCACTTATAATATTCCGCCTCTCCTTATTATTCAGTGAAAGTAAACTTGAAAAGCATATAAAACGCAAAGAGCTAGTTTTTTGCAAAGAAGAAGACGAGAGAAGAATCAGCGCTAATGCATTTTAGATCCTGACAAAAAAGCCCTCTGCAAGTCTTTTCCTGCGTGTGTATAACAACTGATTCCAATTCCACCGGCCGCAGATCAAAGACAAACCCCCGACACGCGCTGCAATGCTAATCCCTCCAGTATAAATGGAAATTTGCAAAACCCTCACAATTTCCTCTCTCACTCTCTCCATTACGTCCCCCATCACTTGCAGAAAAAAAAGGAAGCTATAGCAGGCGGGCGCATAAAACCGTCATCCACAGGCGCGAGAGAGCTATTTCGATGCGCCGGCGCGCGCGTGCTACAGCGGGCTTGACCTCGGATTCTCTTCATTCATGGTATAGCAGGCACGCGTCCATTTTCGCGTGCTACGGCGCGATGGAGAGCAAAAAGGTTGAAAGCGCCGTTTTTCCTGCCTGCGAGAGAGATGCGCTAAAAGATGTGTCGAGAGGGAGTGTGCACTTGAACTTCGAGAGGAATGGGGGGAGGGATTTGGTGGTAAAAGGAGGGTTTATTTGAGGAAGGTTCTGGAGCTCTGTATGGTCTTTTTGCGAGCTTTGGCGAGGGGCTCCGCTGTGGTCGGATTTTAGATCAATTATTCGGTGCATTGAAGTTTTATGTATAGTGGATTTGGATTTTGAATCTGATAACAGTGAGAGAAAAAATTTTTGTAGTCTAAAAGGGATAGTATTGATTTTAAAAATATTATGAAGAATAGGAGTGTTGATTTAATTTTTTAAACGTGTCGTGAAATTATCTTGATTGCATTGAACTTCTCTGTAATTGTATCAATTACGCGTACAAGGTAAATTTAACGTAAATCAAGTGAAATATCTGGCAAAACCTAAATTTTTACAAAATTAAGGTGAAAAAGGTCATCGGGGAATTTCGTAGCTTTGATTGAACGCATAAAATTTATAACCTAAACAAAACCCGCTAATCAGAAAAATCGCCCAATTTAAATATCAATACACGCGCATTACTCAGCGGAAATTTTACTAACCCAAATCGGGGCGCATATCCATCCACAACACAGCCCATTCACTTATTTCTCTCTCCGACGAAAAAACAGCGACCTTTCACTGAACAATCAAAATGCTAATTGCGCTATAAACAACAGTTAGCCTTATCCGCGTAATTCCAAAATTCCGATATACCTCGGCACAACACAGCAGCTATACACTCACACACGACCACATAATACGACTCTGGGGTCGATTAACATTCAGCCGTGCGGCGCGGCATTACAACTCATTGTAATCTCGAAAGAAAGAGAGAGAGAGAGA
>JAPYZO010002150.1:0-15490 GCA_030522905.1 Torymus flavipes
TATACCTTTTAATTTGTTTTCCGTTATAAAATAAATTAAACTCTAACAAATTTATTAGCCTGCACAAAAATAAATTATATCAAAATAAATTCAACAATTTAGATATCGTTAATGGTAAAAGATTATAGCATTTAGTACTTCAGGTAATATAGAATAAGCAATTTTGTACATGTTCCTTTTTATTTAACATTGTTTATCGGTTGAAATGATTCTTAAGTATACATTTCTTATTTCATTTTCAAATTTTCAATATTACTACTATTGTTAGTTATGTTTCAAGCATACTTTAAAAACAAGAAATTTTACTATATAATTACATGTTGCTATCTTCCGCGTTTAAATTATTTTAAAATGAATTTTTAAATTGCTTCACATACTAAGCTGGATAAGATAGCAAAGTAATTGCAAGTAAAATCTTTTCCAACTCCAATATACTGTCCTACTAACCAAGTGCACGTATATGAAAGTTCACAACGACTGAGACACTCTAAAAGTGATTCTGCCCTTGATTGTATAAATTTATAATTTGTAGCCACCGTCTCATGATATTTTCATAGTATTTAAAGAGGTTTAATATAGGTCGCAGTATTGTGTAAATGCAACTAAATTATGGATTCTATTGATGAATACGTGAATGTCGACGCTTCTTTAACCCTCTAGAATCTAACAATAAGTATTTTTTAGTTTTTCAATTTTCCACTGGACGAATGTCAAAAGCGCTTTGAGCTCAGGATTTTCAAAAGATGGCTGAGATTCTATACGGGGCTTGAAGCATCGCTGCTCAGCGGGCATTCAATTACCTGCTTGTCCCTCTCGGCGGTCGCCTTGCCGGAGTCGAAGTCAACTGTCGTCTTCGTCGTGAGGTCTGGCTTCTCGCGGATTTTCTCCATGATGAAGTCCATGACCGCCATGATGGCGTCCACGCTACCCGTGATTAGGCACACGCGCTCGGTCGTTCCTGCGAAACACGAGAGAAAAATAGCATTCTATTATGTACGTGTACTCATACATGTGTGTGTATGTATATATAGGCATGAATGTGTGAGTGTGTGTGTGTGTGTGTGTGTGTGTGTGTGTGTGTGTGTGTGTGTGTGTGTACATGCGATAGCAACAATGGAATAGAGGCGGTTCGCGCGATGCATTAATTGTGGATTATGTAAGAGCTCGCGTGCGTGCGCATCGGGCGCCTGGAAATGACGGCTGACCAAGGACGCCCGGGAGTGATAAAATTACGTCAGCGCGCCTCTATTGCAGTGGTTTGCTATGTGCATGCATGCGAAGCTTTTCTTGTTTTGCTAGTGGTTGTTGGGAGCTGTTTGTGAAGAAGAATGCTCACCTGGATAGAAGTCGTGAGACTTTGACATTTTGACCCTCGCCCCCGTGTCTTTCTGTAGCTGGGCGATGGTCTCGCCGCCCTTGCCGATGATGGCACCGGCCGCCACCCCCGGCACCAGCACCTTGAGGTGGTACGTGCCTTCTCCTCCTGGAAAAATTAAAGTTCACCTTAGTGGGAAAAGTTTTACATTTATAGAGTTTTTTTTTACTATTAAGTATAAAGAAGGTTTGGGAAAATCGGCTGCGAGTTGAGAATACTAACGGAGTGAAGTCTTTACGATCGAGGAGTGTCGGTTGAAACGTGTGAACAAAGACGTAAATCCTAACTTTGTAAAAAAAAGCCGCGAGCGCGCACCTCATTAGCTCCTAAAATAGCTTTCATATTACTCTTTTAAACATCATTAGGTTATCAATTTAGCGTACCGTATAAGACCTCGCTAAAACCTTGAATTGGCTTGGCTCGCTTTGAATGGTTTATGTTTATGATAAAGGGTCGTATGAATGCCATGACTTTTTTAGTAGCACTAAAGCCTTTGCGCTTCATGTGCGCCTCGTGTGCACCGTGATATCTATTATGCACAAAGGTCAGTATCGATTGACAAAATAGCCAAAACAAGTATGGATCGGATGAAGAATTCGTGTGAATATTATACAATTTCAAGGATATGGGAAGGATGACAGTTATTAAGAAAGCATACTCCTTGTCAGCTGTCTTTTAAAAAGCTGAGATTAATGCCAAAAATTTTAATTAAAATGGAAGTTAATAAAAATAGAGTCAAGTTTGATAATTAATTTAATAAGCATTTTGGCAGAGCTTTTAATTAGACCCGAGAACTTTCTGAATTCACGAGAGATTTTTTGTTGGCTTCATTGTAGAAGTTTTTAATAAATTGTATTTGTCGCAAGACTAGATTAATTACCGAAACGTAATGCGGTGTTTGTTTTGTTGTGTTTTTGCAGATAAAAAAAATCTATCATTTTTCGAATAGGCGATCTTAATACAAGGCTATATGTCTATAAAATAGAACCAGATCAAAGCATTAACATGTATATATATATATATATATATATATATTTTTATAAACTGAAGAAAAAATTATAAAAGTTACAATTCTAGTATGCATGTTACACACGGCGTTACATAAGAGGAAAAACATATTTACAAACAAGATTTTATTTGCTTTTAATTCCGTTTAAAACCGAGCTTCCTCGTTAAATTACTCTCCCAATAATCAACGAAGCTAAATAGCACATATGCCACGAATTTCTCGCGATATACACACAGCATTCGGCATTTTACACGACTATAACGTAAAAATAACATCGGCATCGATAGAACAGCAAACACCTCGCATCTACAAAAACACACATCCCACGTCGCAGCTTCGACACGGGCGCTGAATTTTCATATTTCGGCATCAGCCTAAAATTACGTTCGGAACGCGCGTGACAGGCCGGCCCCAAAAAATAAACGCCCGCCCGCGCGCGAGCAACATTTGGCACTGCAGCAGCATAGCATCGACATTATTATCTCTCTCGCGCGAAAGAACAACAGGTCTAAAAAGAAAAAAGAATCTCGAGGTATATATCGTCCTTAGAATAAATTTGGTCTCGCGCGCGCGCACCAGCAGCTACTCAGCAATTCGAGCCGATAAGATAACTCCGTGGTCAAGGCTTCGTGTTTCAGTATTATACTTTGTTTACGATCGTCGAACGCTATATACTTGGCGGCGGCAACGGCGCCTGCAACAAATTTGAGTAAACAACGGCCGAGATCGCTTATAGATCGGATTACCCTATGTACCGATTACACTATACATATTATCGTTTGACATATAAGGATGTCAAGTTTATCGCACAAACAGAGAGCCTAATTTTTATCGCTTAATAGCCGCGCTGCAATTCGCGTGTGTGTTTGTTTCGTCAATCAGGTCGAATGTTGTGTAGCAGCAGTCCAGTTAGAATTGGCTCGCGTTCTAGGAAAGTCAATAGCGATTTCTTTTACGCAACGCAATCATTGTCGTGCCGAACGCCCACCGCTGGCCCGAAAATATGGCAGAAAGGACGTGTATTTCTACGATGATGTATACTTTTTTATTCTTACTGCCAAGAAAATTTGACGCACGATTTAAGCGTGAAGAAAAACAAAGGTCGCCAAAAGCAACGAGTAATCTGATATTATATACCGCGTGAAAAACTCGTCTGGCAATAAATACACGCCGGCGGATAAGATAATCACGCGCGCACGAGTGGGACTTTGCACTGCCGTGTTTCTGGAATATCATCAGCTCGTTAGATCGCGCGCATCGATAAAGCAATTGAAGGTGCGCGCGCTGGGCGAAAAGGTTCTATAGTTAATTGCGAGGCAAAGGCGTAGATCTATACACGGTGTAATGAAAGCGCGCACGTATTATGTATACATAATCGTGCTTTTGAAACGAATACAGCTATTGCAGTTCGCGGCGGATAAGATAAGGCGTCTCGGCCCATAAGCGCTATACTTGTAATATTTTTACGGCTCATCGGCCGAGCCTTACATCATACGTGTCAATGTGGCTCGATACACTTTGAACTTTCACTTCTAACTTAGCCTAATTTGGTGTTATGCAAAATCTTCATTAGGCGAGAGAGAGAGAGAGAGAGAGAAGGAGGAGGTTACGTAAGAGCGCGGCGGAGCAACTGCATATTGAATAAATTTATCAAATATTAGAAAACATATTGGCCAATATAGTTGCAAATGAAGTGATGACTTCATGTGCGCATAAATAAGAAGCTTCGGATAGTTTTATCTATGTTTACAGTTAAGGGAATCGTGTAATACGCCCGTTACATTTCAAAATAAAGATACTAAGATTCCTCTTTCAAAGGTGCATGCATGTGTGCAACGATGTAGGGCGTTCCCCTCAGGTCATCTACCAAACACACAAAAATTAATTTCTCCTCGATATTCCGAAGTTTTCTCGGCCCCCAGAACCATAAAACTCAAGCCAATCGCGCAATCAGTCGTGAGCTCCGCACTATACTCTCTCCGCGCGGCATCCTCATGAATTTTAACAGCGCGAATTTAAATTTTGATTCCTCGAAGGGAATACCCGCACACTGCCTTCCTCGCGTCGCCGTCGATCATCAAAATTTCCATTCGATGCTCACATTCCCTCCGATTCTTTTGCCCTTTTTGACAAAAAATTAAGATCGCACGTGGCGCGCGCGAACTCCGAGTAAACTTTTGGCCTACTTCCCAAAGTAATCTGATAAATCTCTTGCAATACCTATATACGAGCTCGCGCGCGAATTCAATCCAATTTCTATTAAGCGCAAGCGTCATAAGTAGGTCGCGCGCGCACACAATGAAAAGCGCGTTTGCCTTAAGCACACTGCACACAGACACACACACACACACACACACACGGTCATGAAAAAATAAAAATCGCCGTCGCCTTCGGCTAACCTCCTTTATACTAGCGCGCATCTCGAAAGAATTCGAAGCCTGCCTGTCTGTATACATATATATACACGTGTAAACGCTCGAGGGGGGCCGAGATAGCATGAGGAAACGCGGGCAAGACTTCAAACAGCTGTTTAATAGCGCGGCGAGGAAGAAGAGCCGAGGCACTGCGCACACCGCGGCCAAGAGACGCGATCGCCACGACGACGAAGCGACGAAGGCGACCTTGACCCACGACCTCGTCGTGTCTTCGTAGTCTTCGTCTTCGTCGGTTAAATAAATATACCTGCGCGCGTGCGCGCTCATGTGAGCGAATAGAGGCGTGAAAGAGAGCGAGAGAAAGAGGCGTTCGCGCACACTTGTACACACAGAGAGACACAGAGATAGGCACACTCACCGACGGCCTGTCGCATCCTCATTTCGGACGACGAAGATGTATTATATTAAGCGACGACGTCGACGACGACGCGAGGAGAGCGAGTTGGCGACCCGGGCGCCGGGTCTTCGCGACGACACCGACTGCTCTCTCTCTCCTCGCTATAGCCCGTATATGCTTTCGTGGCTTTTTTTTCTTTCTCTTTCTCTCGCACGCAGCAGCGCCCGCGAGCACGCGACGTCGCCGTCCCCTCTACTCCAGCGACGGGTCACTCGGAGTGGAGAGGACCGCCGAAGTCCTGTTTCACGGAGTACGGAGTAGCGCGCGCCGCCGCTCGGAATTGTTGTCGAATGAATCGTGGCGAGCGCTCGCAGAGAGGCACGTCTCTCTCTCTCTCTCTCTCCCTCTCTTTCGGAGTTTTTTTTATCGCTCCTTCTTTTCTCCCTCTCTTTTTTTTTCGTGCGGATGACATAGTTTTTGGGAACCCGCGCGGCCGTGCTACCGTTGCAGTGGATTATTGACCCCGGACGTTTTCGCCGCCGCGTGATATCTTAGTGTGTTACGTATAGGTGAGGAATTTCGGTGGTTTTACAGGTCGTCGTTGTGGGGGTCATTAATTTGTTGAATGGGAATGGGCCGTGCAAGGTGTTACGAACCGTTATAAAGGCGGTTCTGAGTGTTGCTGTCTTTTTGTATGACTTTGGAGCGCGGTATTCGAAATTTAGAATTTCATTTTTGAACAATGTAACCTTGGCAGATTGGTATTTAAGGAACTATGCAGGAAAGTGACGAATGAAAACAGTGGCGTTGTAAAGTCGGTGGTGATTGATGGCCTCCTTTAGCCGAAGGAGTGATTGGTCAATTTTGTAAAGTAAAGGCAATCGCGCCTGCACATTATCATTAGCGATATTTGTATGTAATGGATTACTGAGGATTGTTGAGAACTTTGAGTTCAAGTAAATTATGGTACAATCAATTTATAATACGAATAAGTGAAAAATGCATCTAATATTCAATTCATAAAGAAGAAATAACATCAAAAGTATCTAGAACGATGGTTTTTGTATTATAGCAATAATTTTTCGATTTTTATTTTCTTAATTGGATTGTTGTAGAAAATAGAGTTTATATATTATGTGTTAGGCGAAATGCAATTGTACGATGAAGAAAACCTTACTTAAAAGAATTCATCAATCTGGAATCGAAAAAAGATTTTTATCAGACTTTTATCTATATTTTTTGTAATCGATTAATCAAGATCGATTGTAATTTCGATTGAAAAATACGCTCACTGCCATTAATTTATCTTCACAAGTGACAAAATCAATAACAAATACGTGACAAATAAGAAGTTCAACTTGACCGATCGCTTTGTTTTCAATGACAAAAATAGAGAAGGCCGCATGCGAATACATTAGGGATATTTTCGCGCTGCAGTCTAGGTCAACGATCTCTTAATTACGAGGCCAGCTTATATACACGTAAATTAGTCGATTCACCAAATGTTTCATGCCGAACCGATTCCACATTCTTACACATTAAGCGCGCAATATAACGTCGTGATTATGCGGACTACCGCAGCACGCCGCCGCGTGTATATCTTACGGTTGGCGCATCACCGGGCGCCATTGTACTTTGACGCGTCATTGAATGCTGGAATTTACGAAAATTGCGTGTAATGCCGTCGTAACGGAACGCCCGCCATGAAAAGCTAGGCGCATCCAAAGCTAAAAAGTAGGAAAACCGCCACTATATATCGATCAAGCGAGCGTCGAGAAGGCGTGATGTTATACTTTAACGACGCGATATTATGCTCACGATAATCGCGCGAGACCGTGTATATAGCAACGCGATTTCAGTGGTCGATTATTAACACGCGATATGTAGTAGTAGTCAATGACGGGATTTCCATTTTTAAAACTGCGCGCTTTGTCGCAGCTGTATAGGCGGTGAATAAGCCGTGTAGAAACGCGCAAGGCCGCGCAGTGCGCGCCGCGTTTCATTGAGAAAGAAGCAACCAATCAAGCATGATAATTTCACGCTGAAAAGCGAGAAGAATGCACCGTGCCAAACAAAATTAAAGAACCTGCGGAATCAGTTTTTTTCCCAGCTTAAAAAAGATATCTCGTATGATATATCAAAAGTATATACGTGACGCACGAACAGTTTTTTTTTACTATACAGCAACATACATACACGCCTTTACCCTGCGAACTAGCGTCATAGAAAAAAGGAGAGACTCGAGCATAGTTACAAGCCGCGCGTTGCGCGAGCGCGCTCGGAATAATGTTGTTTTCAGGAAACGTCTCTTTCTCTCTTTTGTGTTTTGAAACAAAGTCTCTCCCCCAGGCCTATCATTCTCGAAGGATATACAGCACGTAATGAGTACCTTACTCGGAAATTCATGGCTCGATTGGTTTTTCTCGAGTATCGCCGCGTGTAAAATTGCGGCCTTTCCACTTCAAAATTGGAGTCAATTAGGAAAATTTCCGTGCGCGCTGCACGGGTTATTAATTACGCCGCGCGACTTGAGGCTATATAGAGACAAATGCTTGTTGTGAGATATACAATTGCGAGGTCGCCGCAAGCAAAGCTCAGCCTCATCGTTTTTCAAAGAATAGTGAAAACGACCTATTATCGTGCTAGAAAATTTTCCGGAATTAATAAACGCGCCGCCGCCAAAAAGCGAAATTGCGCCTCGTTTATGCTATGCGCTCGAACCATGCGGAGCGCGCGATAGTTAAATCTCCCCCCTTCCTACGTTCTTCTATATTACTACGTCATGTATATACACACACAAGCCGCTCGCTCGCGTACCTCGTCGAACTTTTATCAGCCAATAACGCCTGCAATATCGCCCGCGCGTGTATGTAGATGTTCAGCGAACTTCGGGTATATACGCGTCAAGATTACAGGGGGAAACAAAGCGAGCGATATAGAAAAAGCAATACCAGGAAATAAGCACATTCCTGGCGCCTCGTCCGATATGTATATAACGCAGTGCGAATAAGTCACTCGAGCCGAGCTTCCATTAAGCGCATCTTACGGATATTATAGGGGCCGCCTACGCGCGATCTCCCCGTCAAATTCAAAACACGCATGGCTTAGCCTTTGTGTGTACATGTCGTCGCTCTCTTCTTTTATACCGCTCGGTGTGGTGCGGGTATATAGCTCCGTCTTTTTCTCCTTTCGACGACGTTATATAGACGACAATCACACGTAGGTATGCACGCGTGTGCGCGTATAGCTCGCATGTGCGGGTATATACCGGCTGGACGCGTATGTGTATGGGAGAGAAACGTGGCACGTCTATGTATACAGCGAGGATGCACACGTTATATACCGCGCATCGTGTGTATATCTGTATATATTTTTAAATGAGAGGCATGATTGGAAAGACGGAGCGCGTTTAACGGGACGGCGCGCGAGTGACGGAAGCTATGGATGCCCGCAAGGAATTTCGATGAATTTCTTTTTCTCGCACTTCGTCGATAAAGCGATTCGTCGATACCTGGCAGGGGTTTTTTTTATTTTTTATTTTATATTGTTACATGTGGGTATTGGATATAGGAAGATTATATATCGATTACGAGAAAGTATATAT
This sequence comes from Torymus flavipes, assembly GCA_030522905.1. NCBI lineage: Eukaryota > Metazoa > Arthropoda > Insecta > Hymenoptera > Torymidae > Torymus > Torymus flavipes. Next base: position 8,761 of record JAPYZO010002150.1, read on the forward strand.
ATATGTATAGGAAAAATGCAAAAAGTGTTCTTGATTCTTAAAATATCGACTCAAATCGTCAATTTCCATTATAATAGAGCGCTCGATCGGGGGCGACCGTATAATAGCCTAATACTTTATGAATCTAGAGTGCAGTTGACCTTAAATCGGTATATATGTAGAATATACTCTCCGTGTTCCCTCTCCCTCGTATACTTATAAAAGTATTTGGAACGCTCGACTGGTATGTGTATAGAAACCTATAGCAATTTTTTGCGACGACTGTTTCATAAAAATTATAACACGCACTTAGCTGTAATTAGTATCTTTACAAATTCATTAAACGTGTCATACATATTCCAGCGGAGTAATAGTCAATGCAAAAATTATCGATCAGCCCCAATTTAATGTCAAGGCAGTTCCGTCCGAACTTTATATATACACGAATTATACAACGCGCCCCGCGTAGCGTAATTTTTTACCAGACTTTTGATCTTGCGCTGGGGCTGCTTTCAAAAAGAAATTAGAATGGGTAGCTTAATTTTTCTAACGAGAAGCCCGATGATGGATGAGAGAGAGAGAGAGAGAGAGAGAGAGAGAGAGAGAGGTTCACACGTCTGTCTGGATAGAAAAATCTTTTTCTTGCTCCGCGTAGCCCAGCGGCATTGACGCGTGTAAAAAATTTTCCGACTGGTATATAGTGTACATCACGAGAGAGGAAGAAAATGTACATATACGACGAGAGTGCGGCACGGACGGATAAAGAGAAGAAAAAAAAAGCCGAAGGTGGATGAGTCTCGGGGCTTTGGGGGACGTGTGTTTTATGAGTTATTGGAACGGCCCAGTTCCCTCAGACACGTGATTGATCGTGAGCGTTTAATTGCCGAACCTTTCGAGGGGGCGCTGCTGCTGCTGCTGCTGCTGCTGACGCTGGTATGTACCTTCGTGCGGTTACACCAGGGGTTATTACACTTAATGAATTCCTCGGACATCACTTCCTATGAGCGCACACATACACATACGCGCACGCCTGCATTCGTGCAGCGGGATTTACGGTACTTGAAGATTCCGGGGCGGTAACACTGTTGTGTGAAGTGAAGTGTATAATGCGTTTTCGAAGCTCGGTGTATATAACGAAAGTTTAGGAAAATATCATCTCGGAGAAAAGAAAGTTGAGTAAATTCGCTTATATACTATGGAGAGATTTTATTTCGGGTAACAGTGAAACTCGTAAAGTATGTATTTTACTCTCTTGCATGCATTCGGTCGGTTGAAATGGAAGGCTGTTAACTGAATTTACGCAAATGATCGTGAAATATTATCGGCGATGTATAAATTTAATTATCGGTACAATAACAATGTACTTTGAATTAATGAGCAATTATTTTTTTTGTACTGACATCATTTTCTGCTAATATTAACACACGCGTTAGTGAAACGAGACGTTATTTACTTTTTCCATCCGCATGAATGTGTGCTGCAATATATATGGCGTGACACGGTTGGCAAATGAATATATATGCTACAGTGAGCAAGCTATTAATGCAGTGCGAGGTGAATTTGAAAAATTATGGATGCTTGCGCGTCGATATCAACGATGAAATTAATGATGACCATATCAACAAAGAACGTATTGCATGCGCGTGAATATATTATATACGTGAAAGAATAGTGCACGAACGAGGTCAGCTTACTTTTTATCAGTAGACGAAGATTCAAGCGAATGGTCATAGCGAGCATATAAAGATTTGTGCAGAATTTCGGTAATATTTTTTTAAGCAAAAGCCTACGCGAAAAAATACTCGTCACGTGTATTGAACTGTTCGACGCGTAGACACTATTGTGCAGCTCTATAATACGCGCGATGGAAAAAGTGTCAAAGTATGTCTTGTATTTTCAGCCGTTAGAGAAAGAGAGTATGGTAAATTTCTATGGATTTTCTCTCGAAGCTGCAGAAAATCAATATTACAAGTTTGTTAAATTTATAAACGTTTCAAGTATATTTTCCGTACACATAAAAGTCATTAACGTAATGGAAAATTCCATATGAATAAATATGAATTCGCGCAAAAAGTTATTATTCCTCAGACCCGCGGTGATATGCTAAAAACACTCAGACAGTTGCAGCTACGGCTCTCCGAGACGGGATATTAACTTCCACTTAACCGTCTAATTTAATACCGGCGGTCACTACGCCCCAATAAGTTTTGCTAACCACTATTAAAAGTCGACACCTAATAAATTGTAACGACTGCCCCGCAGTCGCTCTGCTCGTTGCACAAAACGTTTATTTAGCACTTAACGCCTCGGATTTCATAACTCTCTCTCTCTCTCTTTCTCTCTGCTCTATCTCGCGATGCTCCAATAATACGCTCACCGCTCGCGAAGGTCGTTTGCGAGCGTGGAATGCACAAAAAAAAACAATTCGCGCGAGGGCGGAGCCGGGGAGAGAGAAAGCTCCGCAGCGAGTAGCGGTAAGTGTAACGTAACCGCGGCGGCGACGCAATTATCGGAGATTACAGCATGTAGTAGTGCCCGGCTGGGGGACAGAAGACGCAGGAAGCTCCCGAAGCGCTCAATTATTTCCACGATAATGGAATGCGACGACGCGAGGGGCAACCGAAATGAAACTACGATGGCGTCGCCCGACTACTGCTTTGCTTTTCTCTCTCTCTCTCCTTCTCTCGAGAAGTGTTGTAACGAAGACGAAATGATTGTCGTGGAATTACGAGGCGAGAGAGGAAGACCGGAGGATTGTAATTGCGTGTTATTAGAATGTAAAGCTGTTTGCTTAGAAATTAGTCATGTCACTTTTGCACTCGCCTATGTTCCGTTTTTTCTTTTTCGCGTTTTTAATTTCGAATTAATTGCGCGGCACGGCCGCTATTAACCTACATTAGCCGAGATAGATGCATCATTGGATATTATAAGTGACGTTATATTTGTGAAACACGTCGTGTATAAATATAAATATTTCGTAATTGAATTCGGTATGGTTATATATACGTTTGAATAATCGTTTGTATAGAGAAAAATCTAATAATAGCAGACTTATTTTTAAAAATATTATTCCAACGTATACATAGAGATAATTATATATTTATTAACATAATGACTATTGTGATTTAGATATCGAAGTGAATTTAATTCGGGCGTTAGTATCGGACTTTTTTCGTTGGGATTACTATCGCAACGGTATGGAAAGTCATAATGATTAGAACATCTAGAAAGAATAACAGCTGATAAGCCGAGTCACAAGGGGGGTAAATAAATCGAGTAGGCCTGATATACATGAAATATGAATGGAAATGTTTTATGGCCGTAGAGAGATATAATTTCGGAGGTATCGTCACATCGGTGAATTTAGGCGATACGTAAGTGCTATAATCAGCAAACGCGAATTACATCAAACTTAGAAGAGAATATAGACTTCTTGTTATATATTAGAAAAGCAAGATAACATCGGTGACATACGATTATTCGACTAGCCTCTACAAGAATTTTGGAATTCTCCATAATGGAAACGACCGGAAATCGAACTTGACCCAGATACATCCTGGGAAATTTATACATTAAATTGGCCGTCTCTACATTTTCGTATATATCGCGGGAGAAAAAATTCATCACCGTATCAAAGCAACGCCTGATCCGAACACACCGTACTTTTTTTTCTAGTCGGAATGAATTCTCGCCTTATCTACATAGTCAAGAACTGATAAGAAAGAATTATCGCTCCATCTCGCTCTCAAACAGCCGCGGTCATTCAGTGCCGATCCCTTTTAAAACGCATACACCGCGACCATCCACACTCATATTTCTCGCTAAAGAATAAAAAAAAGGACAGCATCAGCACCTGCGACCCTTACGTAATTGTAATTTATCGAATGTCAGCATATAAAAAGCTCTCTTCCCCCCCTTGGTCTATATTTAACCAGCCATTGCCTTAATAAAGAACACGAATTCTCGCTTATCAGAATCTCCTCTCTATCCCTCGCGGGTGAAATTCATCCTGGCTCGACGACTGCACACGACAAAAACCCATTGAGAGAGTCTGCGCGCGCGCACCCGCAGCAGCACCCCTCCACCGTGACTGCCTCTACCTATATACCAACCACCCCCGGGGGCGGTGCGGGAGAGAATCGATAGAATCCTCGATCCGCGCCGAGATCCCACCGTCGCCTTCTTCCTCCTTCCTCGCGAAAAGCTACCTCACTACCCCACTGACCTTCATTCCCACCCGCGCATGTATATACATGTAGGTGTGTATTACACCAAGAGGGAAGCAAGAGGAAGAAAAGTAGAAGCAGCAAACGGCCGCTGTGCCACGGCGTGCGCACCACACAGCTCCGAAAAAAAAATCGATAGAACTCACAATGTGTGAGTGTCTGCCTGTGTGTGTGTTCTCTCTCTTTCTTTCTCGCGCTAGACCTAATTCCAAGTGTAGCTCTCTCTCGTTCGAGCTAACGCACGAGAAGAGCTGCCGCGGGTGTTCATAGGACAATGCAGAGAGACAGAGAGGAGAAGCACAGGGAAAAATCTGCGGCGATGGCGACGAGCTCGCTAGCTCGTCGAAATGTCGCGCAAGGTTGTGGCCGTCGCGGGCGCGCGCACACACGGAGGTGGGGGAGAGCCGAGCGCGCGCGCTCTCGCGCAATCATCGCGACACTCACCCACATTTCCACACACATCACACAGACATACACAGGCACTCATATAAGTATACGCAAGCAGAGAGCTGAGAGAGGTATAGCAGAGGAAAAACGCGCGCGTGCGCCCGCGTGCCATTTGTAGGTCACAGGGCGATCCTCACACCACACGGGAGGAAAAATGGGCGAGCTTTTTGGGTCGCGCGCGCGAGCTCGCCAGCAGCAGCAGCGCTCGATTGCAGCGGGCTGTCATTAGGCCCGTATGCGCTGTCAAGTGGCCATTAGAAGGCGGAGCACCTTGTCTTTCTCTCTACACCTCCGTCTCTCTCTCTCTTTCTCAGCAACGACGTGTGTCTGTGTGGAGAAAAAGCGAAAACAGACGGAGAGAGAGCGCGCATCGAGAAGAGGTGGAGACGACGTGCTCCGAAAATAACAACCACCCCGCGCGACGGGCCCTGAGAGAGCGTATAAACACAGCACAAAGTGCGACGCGAGAGCTGACGAGATCGCGCGCACCATACGGATGGTTATAATATATCGGCGCGGCCGCGACGAGGAAAGTCTCTATCCCTCCCGCACGGGGAGCTGCTGCGGATTACATATCGGAGCGAATCGCGCTGGCGCACACCTAACCTCAAAATCACGGACCTCGCGAGAGGCCCCCCCGGGATTTTCTAACCTACATAGGTTGCCGTGAATTGTAGAGGATAAATGAATTGATAAGTACCTGTGCCATAGTGAGAGCGCTTCGTAGCGCCATTCTCAACGTCGCAGTCGAGTGGTCGCTTCCTGGAGTCGGCGATCTCCGGGGAGGGACACGTCTCCATTCCCGAGTCGGCCGCCATCTTGCGCCTGGCTCCCTCGCAGCACGCACACTACTGCCGCCTCTGGCGCGAGCACTACTCCTCTTCTCCTCTCTCCTCCTCCTCTACTCGCTGCTTCTCTCCTCTATATGCGCGCGCCGCAACAGCAGCAGCAGCAATCTTCTATCTCACTCTTTCTCTCTCTGGGGCGAGCGCGCGCGCACTTGTTTTCCTCGCGGTGCGCGCTGCTGCTTCTGCTCTTCTGCTCTCTGTGTGCGTGTCTCTCTCTCTTCCTTCTTCTCTTCTGCTAGCACGGCCGCGCGCTGCTTGCGTATAATACGTTCTATGTGTGGGTATTAATTTCGCCCTGCTGCGCGCACGCGAAAGCTTCGTCTAGGCGTTAGAGCGCACGGCGATGATGTTGCAACGGCGCTGCTGCTTGGCCTTCGTCGTCGTCGTCGTCGTTGCTCTCCTGACGTTTCACACTCGCGCAGTGAAACACAGAGAGTGAGTGAGTCGGAGAGGGAGAGAGAGATAACGGGCTCTCTTGCAGTGCGAGCACTCGCGCGTTTTATACGTCGACACTTTATTCCTTCTCTCCACGTTCCGTTGTGCGCGACGTCGCGTAGGATTGCTACTCTCTGCGTCGACACTCACACGCGCACTCGACGTCGATCTCACTCTAATATTCCCTCGTCGTGTATATGTTATCCGGAGAAGATGGTACGACGACGCGCGGGCGCTCGTACTAACACCCGCGAATATACACGCACCCACGTATATATACGACACAGACACACAGACACACACTTACACTGGTATATGTGTATGTATGTCAATAGATGCGTGGAGCGAGCGGAGCAGCAGCTCGTCGTCTCCCTTCTCTTTCCTACGTGTTCGCGCACGTGTGAGGGTGGGCAGACCGCAGGCAGTTGACGTCGTCACTGTTATCGCATCGTATTATGGGCATGAGACGAGGTATAGGCGCTCTGGTGGATGTACGTACATGTATATATATATGTACTGCTGACGATGTATCTATGCGTTATATATATTCGAGTGACTTGGGCTGATTTGTGCGTGATATACGACCGAGGATCTATATATAATATGCTTTTGAGAACGAGTGAGCGAGAGATATACAAGCGAGCGAGAGAGAGAGAGAGATGATAGGGGGGTGACAGGGCGAGACGATAAAGTGATAGTACGAGAATGACTGATAAATATATATATATATAGGCGATGCAGGCGCGCTGGATGGCTGAGAATCGTCGTCTATGTGTATATATAGATAGATAGATA
>JAPYZO010002151.1:0-15489 GCA_030522905.1 Torymus flavipes
TATGGCACGGCGTTAAGCGCACTCGCTACGCTCGGGCGCTTATACACGCCGTGCCGTAAAGAGCGACTTATGCCACTAGTATCGTAATGTACTATTTTATATTATTTCAGAGGCTACTAGAATGACTTTAAGAAATGGACTGTTACCATTAGAGCACGAAAAGGCTTTCATGAAAAATTTGAGTGTAGTAATTGGTGGAGCTAAAGGTTGGCACGCTCACGATGATGAAAGAAGAAACAACGACCAAGAATAATTTCAAAAGGAACAATTTTGACTAAAACAAACATTTTTGAATATCTTTTATTTATTTACAATGAAATGATTCATTTAAGAAGAGTAAATGACATGCTCACTTTTTATGTCATACTGTATAATATTTAGATTAAGTTAAAATTGAATGTTCAAAATTTGAAAAAATTTATGAGTACTGTAAGAATGTTTATATTGCGTTTTATTAAATTTATTATCTAATATTAATATAATCTTTCAATTTAGCTTTTGAATGTATAGGTATTTACATAATTGCATAATTGAAGTACTATCTAACCTTAATTTTGGAATAAAAAAATATTAATGTTTATATCTATTACTATTTTAAATGAATGTTTCCATTTTTATTAACAATGCATTATAAAATGCAATGACCTACAGATTTAGTATTATAAGATAAACCCAACCTTTTAAATACTGTCGTGAAATAAAACATAAGATAATAAAAAAGTATAATTTTTTACTTTGTATGCCCATTAAAATTCATTGGTACACACTCCTTACATTATGGGTATCTATTTTACTTTAAAAAAAAGTTACTTATTTTGATAAATAAAAAAAATTTTATATTAATGCCGTACAAGTTTTTAAAGTTTATAGAAATTTTCATAAAAAATGGGTTTATAAATTTTATTTGATAAAAATTATACTTTGTCTTAAAACATTCATCAATAATAATACCTACATGGGTAATTCGTGTTTCCGTAATCAAATAATTAGCGTAACGGGAATTTTCTCGGTGCATATAGATGTACATTATTGTGAAGACCTTATTCTGACCTTTAATTTGAAATTTCAATAACGTAAACAATTAGTTTTATAAAAATATTTAGTTAATATTTAGAAATTAATCCTTGAATTGCAATAAGCTGTTTTTTGTGATATACGTTTTAAAAAAGTAAGATTTTGAAGTTAAGTTTTCTCGTGTTTTGCTGCCTGATTTTCCTTGGTTATATATATATATATACATATAAATTTCTTTGAATATGTAGGTAGCCGTAGCCTACTGATTCGTAAACAAAGGAATTACGGCGAAGTTCTTGTCGAGTGCTACAAGTACGCTTGGACATTATATTGAAAAATGATGTGACTGATAGATAAAACATTTATTTATATTCTAATGAAGATTAAATGTTATTAGTAATAAATAAACAATTGTTTTATCTGTTTACGTTTTAACAGAATTAGAGACACTTAAAAGTGCTTGACGATTTGACGTTTTAAATTGAAAGGTATGTATATATAATATAGTTTGTCGTAAATTGGGACATTGATCGCAAATAAATTAGTAAACATTAGATATGGACTTATGTTTAAAAGAAATTTATAAGTGCATGTTCTTGTAGTATTAGAGTAAAATGGCTACGAAAGCATCTCAAAAGGACAATGGTACGGATTCATCCGTTTCAGAAGAATCTAATCAAAATGCAGATCCTCTGCATCAGGAAAGAGAATTAATAAGTGAAGCTCTAGGACGTATTGAAATTTGGGGTTTTTTAACAGAAACAGAAAGGAAAAAGAACGTAAAAGATTCTGTTGAATACAGAAAAAAAGGAAATGAGATTTATAAAAGCCATGTACATGATGCAGATAAACATCAAAGAATATTAGAACTATACACGCAAAGTATTGCTTTAGCTCCAAATAATTCTGAAGAATTGGCCTTTGGTTATGGCAACAGATCAGCATTGTTATTACATCTGAAGAAGTATGAAGAATGTTTAAAAGATTGTGACCAAGCATTAAACATAACATCATCTAGTGTTCTAATAATTAAACTTCTATGTCGCAAAGCTGAATGCTTGAAATCCTTGAAAGATTCATCAGTACTGAGTATATGTGAAGATTCATTGGATTTAATTTCTCAGCTTGAAATGGATGCAGTAATAAAAAATGAATATACAACAAAGTTAAACAATATTAAAGCATCTCTCAACAATTTTGAACGTAATAACTCCAAAATTTCAGAAGAATGTGAGGAATTACCGAACTTCATAAGACAGAAAGAAGCACCCTGTGCTTCTGAAGCTGTTGCCATAAGGTACAATGAAGAGTGGGGTCGACATATTGTAGCTACCAGAAGAATTGAGCCTGGAGAAATCATTGCAATTGAAAAACCTTATTATACATTTATTTATCCAAATGGGATGTATCTGTATTGTTCACATTGTGCACAACTTGCATGGTCATCTATTCCATGTAAACATTGTATTTATGGTATATACTGTTCTGAGAAATGTAAAAAAGATGCTTGGAAGCAATATCACAAATTTGAATGTCAAATATATCCATATTTATGGGATATTGATAAAGACTTAAAAGCTAGTACAGCTAGCCTCAGATTTCTATTTATGGCTATCCATGACATTGGCGGTATTAAAGAAATGGAAAAAGAGATAATAGAAATTGCAAAAAACAAAGGTATAGAGATTTAAATTTCTTCACATATTTATACATGTAGAAATGTTTTAAAACAATTAAACATAAGTATTTTTCACATAATAAAATTTTTTTTTATGTATTGTAATATTATAGATGCCAGAACAAAAGGTTTTTCTGATGGAATTTTTCATAGTAATAAATTTAGAAGTATGTTTAGTCTTCAAAATTCTCTTAATGAATTAGATATTATCACAAGGAACCAAAATGCTAACAGTGCAGCAATGGCTTTATATTTATTAGCAAGAAATTCTTCTTTTTTTGGTCAAAGGAATGTTTTGTATGCAATTGATTTGCTTTTGATGAAGGACACATGGTTCATTGGAGCTCTGTTATTGAGAATTTTTTGTTTGATCCCTCGTAACAGTTTAAGTGTAAAAAAAAAAATGCTCAATTCATAAATTTATAATTTTTCATTAAAAAAATTGTAAAATTATAATCTGTTATTTTTAGTTTACGGTACGTCATGGATATAGTGACGTTCAGTCTTTTGGTATCATTACAAGCCCATTTTGCAGTCTTTTTAATCACAGTTGTGCTCCCAATGTAAAAGTTTTCAAAACAAAAAATAATGAAGTGTTTGTTTATGCTAAACATCCTATAGAAGAAGGACAACAAGTATGTACATATATTTACTAATATTTTATTCAATTCATAATGTAATACCAGTTATTATTTTTTATTTCACATACTTCTTCATTCTATTTCCAGCTATTTCGGACTTATTTTGGAGAATTTTTAGACGAGCCCAAAGAAGCACGCCAAGAGAAATTACTAGAGTTTCATTCCTTTAAATGTAATTGTTTACCTTGTAAAGAAAATTGGTCACACATATGTCTACCACATTTGGAGGTAAAAACATGAACTTTGGATTTTATTTGTTTATGATAAAATTTAACGGTTTAATTTATTATTTATATTTTTTTCCTGTATAGGATGCAGTAGGAATTAAAGAAAGTCGTAAAATTTTGAAAGATTTAATACTTGAGAAGGCTGTCAAGAAAAGTTTTGATGATATGCTTTGTTTAAAGAGTAGATACCAACCAGAACTGATAGAAGAACTTTCAGAAATTCTCAAATGGTATGCTGAAAAATCATTAGTTTATACTGAAGATTATGAACAGTTTGAGGACTATATGCACAGAATATACTATAGATCTTTTGGCGCTTGGCATATTATTCCAGATTCATGTAACAGCATCCAATAATTTCTGTTATCTTACAGTAACCTTTTTTATATATTCTGACATAAGTTATAAACTTAAACTATACAAAAATGTATTAAAATAATTTATTGCATAAAACTATTCACAATTAATTTAAAAAAAAAAAAAAATAATTTTTATTTTTTTTTCAATATGACTATGTATAACAAAACGTAAAGAAGTTTGCATATATATATAGAAAGATTTAATCAATAGTAAATAGTAATATTTGCTTCTTAAGTAAGCGTCATGTTTCTGTAAATCTAACTTATATACAAGTTAAATAAAATAATACTTGATTTTACATAAGTGATCCGACATACTTTATAGTGCTCTGTTCCTCCTTTTTCGATTGAAAATACTCTGCAATAGCTTTGTTGGTGTCCGCCGCTACCGGTGGCCTTTTCTTTAAGACGATTTTCCTTTTGTCTATCGCCGGTGACATTTCTTGTTTGAAATAATAATAGAAATAACAAAAATGTAACCTCGCCTGTTTACCATGTAATTAGCTAATACATCATTTTCCGCAAGCTCAGCGCGGTGACGTGAATCTTCGATCAAACAAATCGTTTAAACTTCAGGCTAACCATACCTGAGTTTACGAAAAACCCCATAAATATGAAATAAGACGTAATATGCATTTTTCACAGCTACTTTTTTTTTTAATTTTTAATCATTAAGTATTGATAATTAAGAATTTGTTATATGCAGTTAAAACAATTAGAAACTCAAGCAATTTATAAACAAATACGTAAAGTTCCTTTACTAACAAATGAACAATCATAAGTAACAGTAAAAAAATACACTATAATACTTTACCAAAATTTAAAAAATTAATTTTGAAAATAAAAGGATTGTTTAAAAAAAATTATAACATTAAATTATAAATTTACTTTTACAGCTATATTTATACTACAATGTATAACTGCGAAAACTCCACAATATTTGTTTCAAAAACCTGAAATAAAACTGATGCCAGAAATGGAAAATACAACAATCACAAAACATCAATTATTGATAACGCTAAGTATTCATACCCCTAGGGACTTTAGGCAAAAATAACCGCGCGAGCATATATATATATATATATATATATTGTCTGGAAAATGGCTTCCTTTCGCGACCTTTGTGCAATGTGCACCATTCAGCCATTGAGCCATGCTATTCGCGAATCAGAAACCGCTGCTGCCGCCTAGTAGTAATCCCCTCGACTCAGTACCTACATAATCGCCACGCGCGCGGCGCAACGCTAGCTGCGTTCTTTTCCTGCTCTGCTGTACCTACCTACTCTGCACTGTGTTCGCGCTAATGTAAATACGCCGTAGACACTGGCTGTCCTGTGGGGGACGGGGGTGCTTGCACTTGCACGTGTGTGTGCACTCGTGGTGTACATACATCATACATACATATATAGGAGAGGTGGCGTACGTGACGCGTCGCCGCTTCTGGGTACTGCAGCTCCGAACGTATAGCGGAGCAGAGAGCTGCTGTGCCACTACTACCGCTGCGAGAGTTTAGAGAGAGAGAGAGAGGAGCGGAGCCAGCCAGCCAGCCAGAGCCAGCGGCGGCAGTGCGCGGACGACGAGATCGATGAGTATCCGGTAATGTACGCCCGCGACGGCGTGTCCGCAATGGCCGACGAGGCTAAGCCCGCTGCTGCGCCCCAGCCGCCCAGGCGACAATTGGTAAACTTAAAGACGCTCTGCTGCCCGTTAATTATAACTTTATTATGTGCGCCCACGCCTGCGGGCAAACCGAACGTTGAATGAAATGTGTGTCTCGCCTGTGGCCGCGCGCGCGCGTGCATGTGCCTTGGAAGATATTTCGTGTTCGCAAGGGGGTTGCCGCCTTCAGGAGGCTGTACAATACACTTCAGACACTCCGGCTTGCTTCTTTTTCTTTCTCCCTCCTTGCCTCGCTGTTCGGCTCCTTGTTCTCGCGCGTCGAAGGTTGCGGCGCGGGAGCACGATATATAGCGCACTTTTACTTTTCCTTTCCGCTCGCGTTGCAGGCATGTACTTCCAAGATGTTTTTCTCTTTTTTGTGTTACCCCGCGGTTTTCTTTTGTGTATAACTGCCCTATCTGCGGCTCCCCGGGAACAATGTTTACAAGCGCGATTGTCGCCACGGTGTTGTCCGCGTGCCGCCGGATTCCGTCGCTGATAATATGCCTTTGTGGTGTTCACCACGCGGTTGCTGTTATTGTATTCTATAAAGCTTCTTTGCTTATTGTTACAGGCGTTAATTGCATGCATGCTTGTAATTGAGATGTTCAGTTTAGTAATGTCAAAATAGAAGTTTGTTCAGTATAGAAAATCACGTGGAGCTTGTACATTTGGGCTTGGGGATTGTTTTGATTCTGTTCGCGCTTTCGCTGTTATATCCTGTTGGGTCGTAGAAGGTCGCTGTCACAGTTATTTGTTGTTAATGACAGGTGAAAAAACGGCGCATAAGTCGATACGTCGACATACGTACGAATTGTATTTGGTAAGGGGCATCTCTCGTTTTTTCCCGCTGAAGAATTCGTCTTTTCATACATCATACATCTTTTGGATATAATTCAGAATTTTCCGTGAATAACCGATAAAGTTCCTTCATATTGCAATTCCCAAAGATGTTTTATTTGAACTTTTGCACACTGGTACCGAATTTCGTCCTGATCGCCGTAGTTCGACGACGCGCGCATGACAAAACTACTCAAATTTCAATATCTCCCGCGCGATCGGGAGTACGTCAGAATTACGAACGACCGTATATAGCACGTGCCGCGACAACAAGAATAACTACGTTTTGTTGAATGGCATTTTATTAATGCAAAAAAACTAATTTGTAATTCTTATTGCAGAGAGAAAGGACTAGAAAATTTTATACAGATGACTGGACCTTTGGAGATGAAGATTTTGAAGGGAGGAGAGGCTTTCAATTGGAAGAAAAGATTGAAAGCGAAAGATATAATCTTAATAATTTCAATGGCTTGTTCCGTGAGATGACTGGTCCCGAACTGACTGTAGCATTTCTACAGAAGCATGGACTTGGCATTCCCCTTTTAGTGAGAGAAAAAACTGGACTGGGCTTGAGAGTACCTAGTACAAATTTTACTGTCAGCGATGTGAGAACATGTGTTGGTATGTTGACAGATTTTTTATTATTACAAGATATTCTTTGATTTTTAAATAACAATTAATACTTGTGTGAATTTATCAGGCTCAAAAAGGATACTTGACGTCATGGATGTTAATACTCAGAAAAATGAAGATATGACGATGAAAGAATGGCAAAAATATTATGAGGATGAGAAGAAAGACCGTCTATTAAATGTGATCTCATTGGAGTTTAGTCATACTAAACTAGAAAACTATGTACAATCTCCTACAATTGTAAGACAAATTGATTGGGTTGATGTAGTATGGCCAAAACATCTGAAAGAAGCTCAAGTTGAATCAACAAATTTGCTTGAGGACATGATGTACCCAAAGGTACAAAAGTATTGTTTAATGTCAGTGAAAGGTTGTTATACAGATTTCCATGTTGACTTTGGTGGTACAAGTGTTTGGTACCATATTTTGAAGGGGGGAAAAATCTTTTGGCTTATTCCACCCACGGAAAAGAATTTAACCCTGTATCAAGAATGGGTTTTGAGTGGCAAACAATCAGACATTTTCTTTGGAGATATGGTAGAAAAATGTGGCAGAATAACATTACATGCTGGAATGACTTTGTTTATTCCAACGGGATGGATACATGCAGTATACACACCACATGATTCTCTTGTTTTTGGAGGTAATTTTTTGCACAGTTTTGGAATTGACAAGCAACTTAGAGTAGCACAAGTAGAAGAAGCAACAAAGGTACCTCATAAATTTCGGTATCCGTTTTTCACAGAAATGCTCTGGTAGGTAAAAAATTTATATTACACTATTTTTAGAGTATAGTTATATAAAGAATATTATAAATAGTTGCATGAACAAATTAAACAAAGTAAAACTAATGAATTACTAAAATTTTCAGGTATGTCCTTGAAAGATATGTCCACGTTCTACTGGGTCGTAGTCATTTAGACATAACTCAAACCCAAAGTCAACATATTGTTCCCGAAAATTTGAAGCATGTACATTTAACTCCTCTTGAACTCCATGGATTAAAATCTATTGTTATGTATTTACATTCTCTTCCATCAACAAAGAAAAATGTACCTGAATTAATCAGGGATCCAGTAGCTTTGATCCATGATGTCCGCTGTCTTGTTGAACAGCACAGACATGATAGCCCAGAATCAGCAGTCACTGGAGCTCCAGTTCTTCCTCCACCCCCTGCTCTAACAATTGCTGACCGAGAAAAATTGAGTTTTCCTAGGAAAAAGCTCATTAGGCCTCCTTTACATGAAAAACCAGATACTAAATCGTCATGTCCTCGCAGACGCAGAACTCGATGTAAAAAGTGTGAGGCATGTACAAGGACAGATTGTGGAGAGTGTGTTTACTGTCAGGACATGGTTAAATTTGGTGGTACTGGGCGTGCTAAACAGACGTGTCTAATGCGACAGTGTTTGAGGCCAATGCTTCCAGTAACTGCAGCATGCAAATTCTGTAGCTTAGACGGCTGGGGTCAGCCACCAGCTCCTTTGATGGGAAAACAAGCACCAACATCTCCTTCAAGTCTGATGGAGTGTTCTATTTGTTACGATATTGTGCATCCACAATGCACTGGACGAAATATTGAAGGCATTGTAGTCAGTGATGATTTACCTAATAGTTGGGAATGCCCTGTGTGCTGTGAAAGTGGTAGAAATTTAGATGCAAAACCAAGGCAACCTAAAGCAAGAGCAAGGAAATTTTCATTATCAAATGCTACTTCGTCCATTAATGAACCTGATTCAGAAAAAGCAATGGCACCTAGTAAAAAAGTAAAGCCTGAATTGAATGAGGTATTTAAAACTTTTACTTTATCATCCATTCAATTTGTGAAAAACTTGTAAATTGTAAAACACAATGAACTTCAATATGAAATTATCTTTAATGAACAAAATCATGATTTGTACATTTTTCAGAGTTGGAGTGATCAAGAGGTAGCAGAAGGACATCAAAGATCAATTTCCCAGAATCAATTAACAACCCAAACAATTAATAGAAATATAAATAATGTAAAAAAGCAATTTGTACCTGTGCGACCCGTGCAAGCTGCTCCAATTCACCGCTCAAACGACTCACACGAACAACCGTATGTTTATAATAAAACAATTGTTGTATCGGTGTTTAAATATTTATCCAAAAAGGACCTTGCAACTTGTGCCTCTGTGTGTAGGAATTGGGCGCGGTATAGTGTCGATCCTAATCTGTGGCGAACAATCGATCTATCAAACAACATTTTAACAGCCGCACATCTATCTGGTATTATTAGTCGGCAACCAGAAACACTCGTCCTTAATTGGACAAATGTAGCTAAGAGACAGTTGGCTTGGCTACTCAGTCGTTTGTCCCAACTTCGAAATCTGTCACTCAAAGGTTGCAATTGGGCTGGGGTATGTGCTTTGAACACATATGCTTGCCCTCCATTAGCATCTCTTGATTTAAGTTTGGTCTCAGGTAAAATAATAATAATAATTATAATCGCATTTAGTATTCTTAGTGACATAGCCTAATACTATTAAAAAGTTTTTAAATTTAATAGACCTGTTATTGAATACTTAGGGCATAAATTTAGAAAAAATTTATTTTAGTAAGAACAGAGATATAATAAAATTCATAATGAAAACATTAAAAAGATATTTTCTTTTCGTTTTAGGGCTGAATGATTCAAGTCTCAGAGAAATTCTCAGTCCTCCAAATGACTTCAGGCCAGGTTTGGTTGATAAAACTTCGCGATTGAAATATCTACGGAGTCTATCTCTTAATGGATGTGACGTATCTGACATTGCTCTCCGATATATTGCCCAGCATCTGTCGAACGTTGAAACCCTTAATCTGGCATCGTGTGCCAGAATAACAGACGCAGGAGTGGCTCAACTCGCATCACCGCCCGCGGCTACTGTCACAACTCTCGTGAATTTGAATCTAACTGGGTGCCGACTAATCACCGAACTAAGTTTAGACTATTTGCTAAAATGTCAAGCTTTAAAATATTTAGATTTAAGAAATACGAAGCAAATATCTTCGCAAAAAGTGGCGATGTTCACAACGAATTCTAACGTTAGCTCGCTTTTTCTGGACGCTAGATCTTCGGACGATGAAAGTAGATGTGAAACGACGTGAGGTACATGATTTCAAGAAGTCTGGTCATAGCTTTTGCCGAAGCAACTATTTACAAAAAAAAAATAATAATCGCTAAACTGTAGCGAAGAAAGAGAGAATAAAACTACAAGTAAAAGAAAAATTTGTAGAAATTCGTAACAAAATTTCCAAAGGTTTTGTGAGGGCTACACGAAGTTTACTCGGGGAACGAGAAATTCTCGTTGAAGGCGTTCTTATGAAACTCATGCAGAACAAGCAATGTCTTGTTACAATACATTTGTTTTTTATGTATACTAAAATCGTAGGTGACTTCTGTTCATGTGATTGGCGACTTGGATTTTAAAATGATTTTTAAAGCTGAGTTACGTATACTAATAGTTCCTAATATAATATAAAAAGGTTTCATAAAAGTGTAATTATAGGTTTTTCGTCATCCCGAATAAACTGTAAGTGAATTTCGATATTAAATATTTCGAAGAATGAGATGAAATCGTACCGACCGTCGTTTTTTAAATTTAGTACATCAAAGGTTGATGTAAAGATTACTTTTAATTGTTATAAAAACATTAATTTCAATATTTTTTTATGGAATTATTGATGTAATTATTTATTTTAAGTGAGAAATCAAGTATTGTAAAAATATAGCGTCAGTTATAAGGGTTAAAAGTGAAAAATCAATGTGTAACAAAGTAAATATCGTGATTGGCAGCAACGTGCAATGTTTTATACGAAACAAATAACTTTCTTCACGTCTATGTGCGTAACTGCTTGTAATGTAAAAAAGAAAAAGAAAAAATAAAGTCATCCAAGATGTTATTTTATATTGTTTAACAAAAAATTTTATTATAGTAGAGAAAATGCACAGAAATAGAAATAAGTTGATAAAAAATATTAAGATCATAAAGTACTACAACATATTCTTATAATATACGAAATAAACTTTATTCTTGGAAGGCATTATTTTTTCACTGATTACAATATTATGAGATAATATTAATTTTCATATTGTTTTATTCATATTGTGTAATTATAAAAAACTAGCATAAATTTAGTTCTTAAATTGAAACTTGTTTTTTGAATGTGTATAATGTTTTAACAAGTTAATTGTAATATATTTAGAAATTAAGACATAACTCTGAAATCGAAAACAGTATTTTTTTTTCTTAAATAATATTTAAGATACAAACATAATCTAGAAAACTATTGTGAATAATATATTTTAAGAAATTGCTAAAATATCACATAAGTAGATAAAATATATTTGATGCATGACTATATACAATGGAATTATGCAATTTTTTTAGTTTGAATATTTTAAATTTGTTTACCTATCTATAATTTTTGCTATCATATTCTTTATTATTTATCTTTAGAATATTCATCTCCGACATGTACCGCCTTTGCTAAATTTTTTTCTGATTTCATTCTTTCTAATATTAATTCAGCAATTGCCTTCTGTGTTCGTCTTTGTAATTTTTGTAATTTTTTTTCTGCGTTTCGTTTTAAGTCCCAATCAGGTTTTCTTGGAGCAAGATTAGTTATATCCTGTAAAAAATATGCATACTGTCAATGTTTTCCTTCTTGAATTCAAAATTGTAAGTATTCATTGTATATTTTAAATTTAAAAATTCAGGACTAAATTTACTTTTTTTGAAAATTATACTAATCAACAAACCAAAATAGAAAGATTAAAAATATATGTCTCATATATTGCTAGTTTAATTTATTTTTATTATCTTTTCATATCTTAAAATTGATAAAAAAAAATCAACTTGTATAACATAATTTGCGATTGAAATCTTACCAATTCTTCAATAACTGGTTTCACTGCAGCAGCTTGCAACTGATCTTGTATTTCACTTTCTACATCACCAGGTTTAGCATCACCTACACTATTCGCTCTTAATGTTTCATCTTGTGGTTTGTAACTCCTAAATTTTGGCCTGCAATTTAAAAAATTATTCATTATAAGTAAATAAATATTAGAACATATTGAACAAAAATAAACTACAATATAATTATAAAATAATGGCAAAGTGATTAGAACTTAATAAACTCTTACGCTGGAAGTTTGGCAGTATTATTTTTATCTTGTAAGGTTTCATCATTTTTTTTCTTGGAACTTTGGCTGGCAACTCTTTCTTTTCTCTTCAATGCCTCTTCGAGGAGAGTTCCTATTTTTTCATCCTCAACCATTTTTAATATTACCATCTGGATAACCTTGTCGTAAACAAATCAAACTTAATTATTATAACCTAGCTGTCTCCGTGCTGAACCGTGCTCCGATTTAGGGAGATGTACTATGTAGATTTACGTATTACCTGCGTATAAAACGGGGTATGCGCCGCCGCACGTCTACCATCTTGTATACTACGATGCTGATTAGTTGATATTTAAATATGAACCAATCCAAGTCATGGCTTACAAGAATGGCCAACCCGCGATATAACGACAGAACAGCGCATGCGCTGTCTTCCGAAATTGATCGCAGCGGCGGCAGCGCTCCCCGCTCCCGCCTCCCACACTTACATATGACTAACCACCACCCTTAGAACTTACAAGTAGATATTTTTATTCATTTAAATTTATAACTTAAAAATCTAAAATTATTCATATCTCACTTTTCCCACGTGTAACAGATGCTAAGGATTATTTTTAAACAAGTTTTATGAATTTGGATTAGTAAATAAACTTGTAGTTTGTAGAGAAAAATCAAACGTTCACTGGCCATTACAGTAACATATTGCTGCCCGATTTTCTCTACAAAATACAAACATGCATTCATTTACACCATCCATTCTCATATTTCACTTTGTTACTTCCACTTCACCATCTTCATACATTTATTGTTGTACAGTATTTTAAAGCGTAAATTTTCCCATATAATAATAAAATATAAATAAAATACACATTTATTAATTGACTTATCTATGTAAAAACTATTATAATATTGTCTTTAATACATGGGGAAACTTGATTTTTATATTATAAGTTGTAATTGATTCAAAATATTTTAATTGACAAAAAACATATTACAGTAGGTGCCGAGGCCCGAGAGAGCGTTCCGATCGAGGGACGAGGGTGGCGTTGCAGAATACAGAATGAACCCAATGTTATTGAGGACGTAGCCTAGAACTTGCTTATACCTTTACAAGGAAGAAAAAAAAACCCAATGTTATTGTGACTTAGTGATGCAAGATTATTGACTACTAGTTTCAAATTCACAAGAATAGATTAATGAGCTGTAATGAAGTTTTAAGTGACATTTGATTTGATTCAGTTTTAGAAGAAAACTACGCTAACAATTTTAGTCGCTTCTAGGTAATCGTGCTCTGAAAATAACCTGCAAGTAATCAAACATTCTCCATGTGCAGACTGCATTAAAAAATACGACCTGCAATTATGTGGTCTTCAAAGATGTTAAACATTTTTAAACTACCAAAGAATAAGATATCACAAACTCCCATTGTTGTTTCACTGTCAAGGTGCTCTGGAACGTTTAAAAAAGATGAACCACCTCCTACTGAACAAAAAACTTCTAATGAACGACAAACAATCATTGCCAATACATGGAGAGAGGCTATGGAAAAAGTTGCAAGAAAACCACTTCTTCCTCTTCATCCAGAAAGTAAGATTTTCACATTTTTCCAAACAGATATTGAAATGACTCCTGCAGGGATTAATAAATTCATGAAAAAGAAGATTTTAAAAAATCAAAAACAGTTACAAAGCTTTATTCCTGCTCGACATGAAATCTTAGGCAGTGACTTAGGAGCTGCACAATTTCTCATTTACCAGGGAGGTAAAGTGAGATTTCAAGGATTTGATAAGTGGTTTCATTTGAATGAAGATAAATCAACTGTCGATTTACCTTCTAAATTCGACCCTGATTATGTTTTAGTGGAAATTGATGCTAGTGATGTTACAATTTATTATGAAGGCCTCGAAAATTTTAAAAATACAACAAGAGTCACGCGAGCAACTTTTGCAAGATCTCCTATAATTGATGACTGGTGTATTGACAGAATTGCATATACTTTCCCAAATTTGGAGTATCTTGATGTATCAGATTGTCCAATGGTATCAGAAAGAGGAATGGAAGCCCTATACAGATTACCTAACTTAAAAACTCTAATCATAACCAATCATTATAAATCAGCATCATTTGAACTAACCAGTATGTTGTTAGAAGACTGTGTACCTGGACTGAAAGTTGAGATTATAGAACCAGAAGAGAAAATGATACCCAGTGTAAATGAACTGTAAATTATTATGAGTGTTATATTTTGAGTAAGATAAAGTGTTATTAAAAAAGTATAAAAATTTATATTAATAGTCATTTTATTTAATTTTATTCTTTTCTCTCCTTCTTTTTACATATCTCAATGTTGTCTTATTACAAATGCCATAATTTTCTATGTTTTCATGATCATTCATTAACTTAAGATCGTCATAGCAAAGATGATATTTCCTCCATACATGTTTCCAACTTATCTTCTTAATAACACCTTCACGTTTCAGTGCCAAAGTTGTTTGACGCCTGATCGCCTTCTTCAAGTCTAAAACTGTTGTGTCTTTAGGAGGCACCTAAAACACAGTAAAGTTTTTAAATTTATATTCAATATAAAATACACTCATCAATGCAAACAATTACCATAATTACTCTAAATTTTGGAGCATCATTAATTCAATGAGCAAAATAAAAAATCTTAGACACGCAAATGTTGTTGCTTTTTGTTGCAATTATTTCTAATAATAAGTAAAACATGTAAGTACGTACCACGATCGACAGTTTTGGCAGGTGTCCTCGATCGAGGTAGACCACAATAGCTCTGCCCTGAGCTACAGCCGTCTGAGCCTTGATCTCCTCGGCGGTGGGGTCGGTCGGTAGCATGCTCAGCAGGGGATCGCTCTCGATGATGTTGCGAATGGCATCCTTCGTCAGGGCAACGAGCTCCTCGTGCGTGAAACTCGACTGCTCCTCGCTCTGAGGCTCACCCTCCCGGAACGGACCAGCCTTCTGAGGCTCGGGCTCCGTATTCGACATTTTGACTACACGACGATGAAGATGTGTTTGGTTGTAAACAGACGTCGTACGACTACTAGGATGAACACTTTGCCGCTGCCGGCGTTACATGCTTTCTGCTGTCAGCGTGTTCATTGTTTACGGTGGGTTAAGGTGGTTCTACATACGTTACGTGTAACGTGTTCCTTTCTGTTTCCGTTAATTCCGACCAATGAAAAAGCAATTTTCTGCCCTCCGGCCGGAAAGCGCCAACTTCCCGGCTGCTGCGCGAAACGAAGTTGTCGCTTTCCGGCGCCGTCGAGCAGAAAAATAGTATACTGAC
>JAPYZO010002151.1:15538-30704 GCA_030522905.1 Torymus flavipes
GATCACATGTTTGTCCACCTCGGCTTCGCCTCGACCGACAATTACATGTGATCTGAGACATTTCTTATTTTACTGGCCTAGGGTCGTAATATACTATTTATAGAGAATACACCAATACGAAGCCAGGAACAAGTTACAAGTAACGTATGTAGAACAACTCTTATTAGATAAACATTTTAGAGGTAATCCACATAAGTGCCGTTCCGCTCTGCTCCCTTTCATTTTATTCCAACTTAAATTTAACCGCGTTTGCGTGATAGGCTAATTCTGTTGTATACTTGCTGCCTATTTCTGTGGGAGAAAGGTCTTTAAAGCGGAGCAATGTAATGCAGAGCAGAGTAGAGAAGCGCGGAACGCTAGGCCTACTTACCTAGCGTTCCTGTTCATATGATTTTCTTCCAGCAATAGATTGTTGGAAGAAATAAGAAATGCGCAAGTTTAATTGTATTTCATCGAGATCTTTCTGAATTTTTAGTTTTTCCTGAGCAGATAATTTTCTATTTATAATTATTAATATTTTGTTGTTGAAAATATTGTTTAGTCATGTATTAGTAATAATAAATTGAGTCTATATTATGTAAGTTAATTTAATTAACGCTGGTTGGAAAACAGACGCCCTCTATGACGCACGTGCGACCGAAATTCAAATGATAATGTAATGGGGAACACTTGCTAGAATAAATTATAAAAGATTGAAAAAAAAGAAATGATCAAAATTAGTGCTTTTTATTTAATGTATATAGGAAAATTTCTTATCTTTGTGTAAATATTAAATACAAACCGAAGAAAATAATCTATTAACGCAATTACGTAATCTTGAGAATAGGAAATGGTAGTTACAACTAAAATTTTAAATTACATTAATTTTGTTTTTATAATGTAAAAACATTAAAGGAAATCTTAACCACTTCGATTTCTATGATGATTTGGAACACATTGTTTTAAATTTGTAACAATATGATAATATTTTTGTTTTAATAAATTAAAAAAAGAATTGTTTAAAATTTTTTTTTATTTATTTAATATTTACTGATAATACGCTTTAAATACAGATTTTATAATAAAATTAAATAAAAAAAAAAAACAAATATAATATTCGAATAAAGCTCTACAGTATTATTGATTGACTAAAAATATACATTTCTTTTCTACATATGAAATTTAATCGAACTTATAAAATATTTTTTTAAACTAATCAAGAAAACCATTTCTTATTCACATGATATAAAATACTTTCAACAAGTTATACATTATGCATATCTTATACTTATACTTTATACACTCACGTTATATTTATTTATAGAATATAAAAGATCAATGAGTACTTCATCATTAAGTTTTTTTTTCAGTGTGTTCCTTTTCCAATCAATGTAACGTGTCAATGAAAATTAAGTATGTAAGAGTAAATCTCTAATTATAATTTCACAATCAAAAATATCAGATGATTTGGAAACATAAGGATAGCAGTAATTTATAGATTTCAAAATTTATTTTTATTAATAAGTTTATATTTATTTTTATTATTATTATCATTAAAGAACAACTTGAATAAATAACGTTTAACTTAAAATAAAAGTGTCTTCATACTTTTGATCACGATGTTTTTTTAAACACAGCAGCAAATGCAATGCTCTTACATATATATAAGAAGAAACGTTCAAGACAATAATGAACAAGAATTTGGGTGAATTGTAATATAAATGAAAATTGACAATTCTTCTCTTTTAACAATCATCAAACGAAAATGCCTTACACCTTTAAAGGGAGCATTGAGAGTTAGTACACAGAAATTAAATCATCTATGATAAAATACGCAGCTTTCTCGCGTGAAAACGAAAAAGTGAAAAATCAAGAGAATAAACAATAAAAACGACACTCTAAAAAGGTTCTCATGAGACTTCTTTTGAATTTTCCATTATATTCTGCATTAGAGGCATATTATAACACAAATAATACACAACCAAACACGATTTACAGTTCAATCATTATCGTTATTATGTATAAGAAGTCGCCATTAATTCCACGCAATGTGTAAACTGTATACGTGTAAGTGTGTATGTATACGAATGTGGTATTTCGTGTGTAAACGTATAATCCGTATTATTTTACTTCATTACATCGTGTGTGTGTGTGTGTGTGTGTGTGTGTGTGTGTGTGTGTGTGTGTGTGTGTGTATGTGTCCGACGACGATCGAGGGCACATCTAATTGAACGGCCCCTATAGCGCGCAACCGATTGACGAATCGACGCTGCTTGTTAATGCTGCTGCTGCTGCTGCTGCTTCTTCTTCTCATCACGCGCTTGCACTCGCTTTCTTGTGTCTCGTATCCCTTCGCTACACTTGTATATCGCGTCCCACCCGTGCCTAAGAATTCTATGTATAATAATAAAACACACACACACATTATCCGACCGAATTAATCGTGTAATTGTCGACTTCTCTTTCTCTCTGGCTCTCTCTTTCTCTCTCTCTCGTTGCACGCATACGTTCGCTTCGTGCCGGTGCACTATAGCCCTTGCTAGTTCTCACGACCCTGGCATCGCATGTATACTTAGGTACTTAAGAAACCTTCGACTTGTTACTTTTTTCGATTCAGTACGCCTCGAAGAGAACCCGAAAACTGATTGCTGTCTGTCACTTCAATCACTACTTTTTTTCTTTTTTTTTCACCTTTTATGTTAATTATGTATAATATATACGTAATGCTGTGAGTTCCTTTCTTTCATTCTCATCATTTCATTTTTTATTTCATTTATAAATATTTACAGAAAAAAAGAAAAACAAAAATATATAGTACGAGTTTCGACGATCTCTTTCGACGCCGTACAAACGTGTATTATACGCTCTTCACCGTTCTTCGACCATCATCACTCCGTCATCCTGCGTTACAACGTTTAAAAGACTACCCTTCTCCCCTCACACTCTCTCGTTCTTTTGTAGTTTTGAAACCCCCAGTTAAAAACATGCTTCTACGTGGTATAAGTATATACTAAAACGGATTTTTCTCAATTTTTTGTTTGCCCGTCTCTTATTCCTTCCGATATTTATTCTTTTGCATTTCCAGTTCAACTGTGTATGTGTACGTAATATAATACACGTGTTACTTTCGTGGAGCGCTTACACGTGCGGCTGGACGTCCTTTAAACTTGCGCACCTCTTTAAGTTTTTTAAATTTCGACAGCGTTATTATTACATATGGCAATCTAAGAGAGTATAATCTTTGCGCGTCCTTCGCTTACAAACGTCCGTATAAAAATTTGTTCGCGTCTCTCTCTCGCTCGCTCTTTCTTTCTCTTTTTCGCTCGTCGCTACTTGATTTATTTTTTGCTTGCTTTATACATTATAAAATTTAACAACTCATTTCGTTCGTTGATAAAATGTATTGATGAAGTTGCGGCGATACGATTATATATAGTTGTCAGGGCGCAATTTTAAAAGACGTCGGCTCAACGAGATAATCTGTATACAAGTATGTGTATCTATGTGTAACTGTTCTTTAAACGTTAAAATTTATATGGGAAGTGTAGGTGTATTAATTCAAATAATCGGATTTGAGTGAGACTATTTTTTCTCTCTCGAATACCTTTTTTCTTCCTCTCCCTTTATTTTCATGGTAGGAGTCGCGTGTTATATTACAACAAGGTTTGCGCGAGTTTCAAGTCGCTCTTGAGCGACTCTTGCCACAATCGCACATTTTTTTTTGCCTTCCCTTCGTCATTCATTAACTATCTAGTTTTACAAGCCTTAGCGTTAATATTAATATATTCGATACGATGACTGTGTCGACAATCAATAAAAATTGTATTTTCAACCATGGCCTCGTATTAAATCATCGATAAGTAATAAGACACAGGGCTAGTGTTCTTTTTCTCTCAATTATCTTTACTAACGCGTGCACGCGCATTTTAGCCTTTCACTTTTAATGTGTTAGTACGCGTAATTTCTTTTATTCACGCTATCCAAAAAGAATCGCATCGTCCATCGGTACTCACTTTTTTCGTATAATACGTTTGTACCTCGAAGCGCGAACGCTGCGAATTCGCTCTTCGAGCAAGCGACAAGATACCTACCTACTTGTGTTTTTACTCTTTGTCGTCTATGCAAACGTAAGATTCGCTCATGTGAAGACTACTTTTCCGTTAATTCAAGAAATTAGAAGGACTGTCCACGGATGAAGGAATACGAAGAGAAAGAATAAGGGAAGTGAAAGTAAGGGACTTTGCGCGTTATTTTTGTTCTTTCAGTTTAATAGGCAGAGGCAGAGAGACAACAGTAGACTACTTGAAATTTTTGTACACAGCTCACTTGTATTGAACATATATGTATATATAGACTAAAGTTTAAAATTTTGCACAAAGTATACACTAAGATTAAATTTTTTTTTACGGAGGAGTTAAAACTTGTTTTTGAGAATTTTACAAAGTATATGTGCATTATTTTTTAATGTCAGCAGTGATTAGCACTACAAAAATTAATAAACATTCTAGAAAGGCTCGACCGAAAAAAAAAATACTAAGAAAAGAACCCAGCATTGACTCTTGTAATGAATTAAAATCTTTAAAGTTAAACGATAAAAACGTAATATAATAGAAATTTTTATGCATGGAAGAATCAACAGGAAATACGATAGAGGCGAATAAAAGAACAACGCGATGAGAAGTTTTGTTTGTCTTTTTCACGAGAAAAAAAAAGTTTTCTATTAATTTTGAAGAATATATTTTACAACAAGCGAAACTTATTTAAAGCCTTAAAACTCATTCTCTGATTCGCCATTAGTTTTTTTTATAACTTTTTGCTTAAAAATCACGTTAATTGTAACAACGAGAAAAGCGCCTTTTTTCATAAATTGATCATACTTATATTATTTTCATTCTATACATTCGACGTCGCGCCAACTTTCAATGAAGTCGCTTGGAGAAACGTGCGTATGGCAGCGTTCCTCCACTGAATGAATCAGAAGAAAAATAAAACAAACATCTCTCTCTCTCTCTCTCTCTCTTTCTCTCACTCGATGTTTTTTTTATCAAAGGTTCACCGAGAATAGCCAAAAATCGTATTCATTCGCTCTCGTTTCTCTAACACTCTTCTGAGCTCGCTCTCTTTCTGTGTTCACCAAGTTGCCTTCTCGTTCTCTTTCATTCACACGCGTTATGTGTGGAAATTAATTAAATCCATAAGTATATGTTATGCATTAATTATAATAATAATAATAACAATAATGACGAAGTGTTCTAAACAGTGCTAGGACTAGTGCTAGTGGGTTTCTTTTTGCCTTGTCTCTCTCTCGCTCTGGCTCGTTACTTTCCTCATCGGGTTCTCTCGCTCGTTCTATCATCTCTCGCTCTCTCGCTTGCTCGTTCTTTCTCTCATCGCGACGTTGAACCGGGCAGGGCGGGAACGGGATAGAGGAGGAGATCGGGGTAGGAGGAGGCCGAGGGCGGAGGTGGAGTAGGTCGAGGAGGGACGATGATGACGGTGGTGGTGGTGTGTTGTGGCGCGATCTCCGGCAACTCGTCGTCGTTAAAAAGTCGAGAGTGCGTCGGGGGATGGACAGACGGGTGATGGTGGGCGAGGCGGGGCGCAGCGGCGGCGGTGATGGCGGCGACAGCCGCGAGCCCCGTTAGTGCGGGGGTGGTGGCTCCGTCGACTGATTTCGCCCGTCGACGGTCCTCACAGGCTTACGGCGCGACTGGCCCGTGGTCACGCCAACCGGGCCGACGCCGCCGCGCAGGTAGCCGGTCGCCGGTGACGTGGCCAACTGTTCCCTGATTGTACCGGTACCGGTATTCCTTATTGGCAGTGGCTGCTGCAGTACCTGTAACACGGGGAGAGGAGACGGAGTGAGTTTTGCGTGATCGGCATTTCCGTTAGCACGGCTAATTTTGTAAACGAATGTTTCGTGAGTGTTTACAAAATTCTACCTATGGCTTCTGAAAACACAAAAGCTTGAACTACACATAGAAATGATCGATTAAAAAAAAGCAATATCTTTAAAGTACGACTTTGAACTTCACAAATTAAGTACACCAATATATGCCAGAATTTTAAATTTATCAATTATAAAGTATTTGGAAGGATAGTAACAAATTTCATTTTCATTAATTGAATAAGTTTAAATTACATTCAACTTTTATCAATATCATATAACATGACAACATGAACAAAAATTTAATTTTGTAACATTGCTTTTTTACTTTTACTTAATTAAATGTTGATTGATGAATTAAAAGTGATTTCCAAATATTTTCATTGTTTATATGTAATTAGACTATTGTAAAAGTTTTGAATTTAAGAAAAAAGTTAGACCAAATAGAACTAAAAACTGAAGAAAATCAAACCTGTTTGCAATGTAGATTTTCAGGAAAGATGCTAAAAGATAAAAAATCTATTTTACATTTTACAGAACTTTGAGTTTAAATAGAATTAGTTTGAAACAAGTTAATTAAATTTTAAAATTTACTAATTTATTGTTTGTCATGTATTTTACATTTTTTTTTTTTTTACATTTTAATTTTATTATTGATTTACGTTTTAAAACTCTAAATCTATTTTTCATTTAATTAATCGTGTGTTTTATTCTAGTATTAATTTGTAAGTAAAAAAAAAAAAAACAAACAAACAAAATTTTATTTATTCTACAACAAAGTTGTTTACATATTCAGTAAAAAATATTTAAATATAAATTTATAGTAATGATAAATAATATTACTTAAGTGTTGAACTATTATAAAATATAGTATATAATTTTTGGAACTTAAAAATCATTGGTAAAATATTCTAGTAATCATAATAGTAAATAGTTTTAGTTTATGTTAACAACATTGCTGTTAGAATATTGTAGTAAATTTCTGTAAAACGTTAAGTGTCAAAATCATGTAAAATATTTATAGAACGTAAATATTACATCTGGTATCATTACCTATTTTTACATTACTATTTTCTCAGAATATTTTCAACATTTAACTTATTAATATTTAAGTTGAAAGTTAAATTATTTATTCATTATTTAAATAGGCACATTTTATTTGACACTCAAAGTTTTTGTGACAAAGAATGCAATCCAGTAAACAACTCACCAGTGGTTGAGGTAAGACGTGCTGCATTAGCGTTTGTACGACGGGTGCCGCATTTTGGGCCGCGACAGCGTTTGGATTAGGAGGCAATCCTTGATTCGGCGCCGTTGTCGTTGCTGCTGCGGCTTGATGCACATTGCTGCTACTAGTCGAGCTCGCTTGCGTCGTGCTAGGTTGCTGCTGCTGTGCCTGTTGCGGCTGCTTACTAAGGGTCGCGCTGGCATTATTCTGTTCTCTTTTGCTACCCTCTGGGGAGGCCGCGGAACTGCCGGCACCAGCTGTCGACCTTTTTGACGACTGCTGAGCCGAGGCAGAGGAGGAGGCAGCGGCGTTACCGCTCGGCGTCTCGGGACTACTTATGGCCGTGGAGACGCTCGAGGCCGGCGTTTGAGCGGGCTGTTGATGACCCGCGGCCAGATCCGGCAGCGCTTCTACCAACGTACTCACCACCAATTCGCGCGTGAATAAGCTGCGGTTCGCACTTTCCCTCTCGATACTTTGTAACTGCGAGTCGGATGGCGTATTTGCTATGCATCTGTAGGGAACAATAGAGATTGGTATTGGTCAACAACGATTGCAATGAATGCGTGTAGATTAATAAATTAATAAAAAAATCTTCATAAAGCTTATGAATGTTATAACTTACCGAGGGAGAAGAAATGTGGAGTTTTGTGAATTTGAAGATGAGACATTGGATGGATTAGTAGAGCTAGCAACATTATTATTGCTAGCTGTATTGTTCGCCACAACGCTAGACATAGTGCTTGAATGATTTCCACTACTGCTAGCCCCACCACCAACTGAACCTATTGCCTGAGTTTGTCGTTTTGGCAACCGCTCTAACTGCTGCCTTGCAGCCTAAATAAAAAGAAAGTTGATGGTTCGATAAGTTAGATTTGATGTAAAAACACTAGTCAAATTAGTCTAATTGTTACCCTGACTTGTTGACGTTCAAGTTGCAATTGCATATGAAGCTGTTGCAATTGTGATGGTGCTCCAGACGAATTCTGAATGCCACTTCCACTACCACTGCCACTACCTCCTGTTCTCCGAACTCCAGATAGTTGTGAAAGCAGTTCTGCTATTGGGTCGATTCCATCTCTGCTACTTGGACTGAGACCACCCGAGGAACTAAAATGCATATTGGACCTGAAAATAAAAAAATTTATTTTTTATTATCATAAATTTCATAAGTTAAAAAAGAATTATAACATAAATGGTTTCTAATATACATACATTATCTGATTAATAACACAGTATATATGATACTTTGCATGAGGATATACATATCTAATGTTACAATATATTCAAAATAGAAACACAGTCTTGCTCCTTTAGGCTTCTTTTATACTTGCTTTTGGAGCGCTCCCGTGCTCTTTGATATGTTGTATGATTAAATATTATTCAAAGGCTTTAACTACTAGTTTATTGTTAAAATACAAATTGCTTACCTGCGAGGTCTGGATGCACTAACACCTCTAGCTGGATGGGTTATCCGCCGAACTGTGTGTCGGCTGGAAGCTGATTCATCTAAAAAAGTTATTAAATCTCTTGGCCCACTACGGTGCTCCAGACTTAAATGACCAGCTATATCATCCGTAACAAGATTTGGCTCACCACCAGGTAAATATGCACAGACTGGGCAAATCTATAAATCCACAAAATACATAAATAAAATATCCATGGTGATTTCAACATATTCAAAAATTTATAAGAAATTTTTTTAGGTTAGATACTGTTTCTTAAATATACTAATGGAGTATATTTTTTGGAGTATGTTTATCATTACAGTCATTTTCTTTGAGGTTTCTTTGTTTCATGTTAATATTCTTAATTATCATCTTATATTTTAATTAAAAGGAAACCAAAACAAATGTAAATTACTAGAATTTATGATATTTACATTATTATTTTTCTAATACTTGACCATATAAATTTATTACTTTTAAAATAAGAGCAATGTTAAGTAAAAGAGTAAATAGAAATGTCAAAAATTTTAAAAACTTTCAAATTAATTTTTTTTTATAATTAAAACATTATGCAATATTGTGAAGAATAGATAGACTATAAAATAAAAAAAATTATTTCATACTTTGAAATTATGGGAATGCACTCTGGAACTGCTCAAAATATTTTTGAACACAAATTATTTTTACTTAATGATGAAATCAGTATTTGTTTTTCGCAAGAAACTAATAATTTTGGTTATGTATGCTATAATAATTTTTTAATTTTGTGACATGTTAATAAACTTTTGTTTTATGTCAAATTAATCTATTGATTACAATTTTTGTAAATTTTATAGAAAATGTAAAATAGACTTGAATGATTACTAAAAATCACATTAATAAAAATACCTAGCAGTTAAATTAAATTAATTCATAAGGATTAATTATATTTGTATTTTTCATAAATACGCAATTGATATATCTTTTCATATATTAGAATATTTGACTACAATATATTTATTAATTTTAGCATCCCATAAGATTACTAATTATAGCTACTTTGTTTAAATTAAATTTAGATTATTGCCTAATAAAATTTAATTCTTATGGATTGAACTCAAAAATCTAAAATGATAATTATATTAATTAGAAGTTAACATTGCTATTCAATATATGTCACAAAAAAAAAATTATTGAATTTAAGTGATACAAAAAATGATACAATTAATTACATAAGAAAAATAATTTTTTCATTTCCATCTTCATTATTTTTGGTTTATAAATTAATGAAGCATGCAATTTAACAATTATTTTATCTATTACAATCTACAATTAGATTGTTTAACTTCCTTAGATTGAATTTTGTTAGATATTAAAAGTAGTAAACTAATTCTTTTTATACATACCACTTCAAAAGAAGTATCAGGATGGTCAGCAGCAACATGTTCCTGCAGCGTTGTTTCCGTGAATCCCATCCTTGTACAGTATGGACAAGTTAAAGATTGAGGTTGTTCAATACTCACTCCTTCTCCTCCATAATACAATTCTAAAAATAAACATAATGTATTAATGATAATAAAAACATAAGTAATATTAATTATAAATTAATATTAATATACCAATCATAACAGAATAATAAAATGAAATCTGAAAATTTAAAACTACATTAATTTATGAATAATATTATTTTTTAATTATAATTAACTATAAACATATATTAAACAACAATTACATTATGAATGGCTTACATTATTTTACTCTTAACTACACATAGATTCCAGAAAGATTTAGACTAGTTAATAGAAATATAAATAGAATGTATCAGTAAATAACAATTTTAATTTCTAGAATAATAAAAAAGTGATGATAGTTCTGAAAAAATATTAGCAAGTATATTTTTTCTATATTATGATTGGTTTCATTAACATTTCATGAAACAAAGGAAATCACAAACATTTGAGATTCTAAAACAAGTATCTTTATAACATAAAATCCCAAGAAAAAGATGGATAAAAGCCAAAAAAACTGTCCATGGCGCAAATGTGCAAATATTGGACACCTGCCAAAAAGTAAAATACTTAAAGAGCAAGAAGATAAAACAGATCAACGTCTTTTACAAATAAAAAGTACTAAAAACCCCAAGGAAAAATGTGTACGCACAAGTAAAAAAAAAAAAGTAAAAATACATTGTGCATGAATAGTATATTAAACGTATAAACCTTAGCTGATTCTAAATGAACACATTCATCTGAAATTTCGAGCTAAGAACAATACCATTACCAAGAAACCAAGGCAAGACTAGGCAGATTTTTTGAGCATTCTTGAAACCTTACCAAAATCAGATCTCGTGAGGATGCATTGCATGGGGTGATCTGCGAGATGGCGAGTTGTGCTAGCACCAGCCTCATAGCAACTGGCGCACAGGTCATAGTCATAGCACACTAGGCACTTGTATCTGCGACCCCGAAAATTTCCTTTCATGCAGGAGTCACAGCTTACCCCTGTAAAAACCAAAGCAGACCGACCATTCGTCATCAGCATTAAAATCATCATCGCCACCCAATGAGGCCACGGTCAGAGAGGCTAGAAATGGAGCAAGGGTCTCTCGCATTCCCCACGACGTAGCCATCCCTTTGACAGGCTGCAGCGTGCCTCTACTGGACAGCTGGATAGCAAAGGAAAATCATGCAGGGGAGGCTCATCTGGCTTGGGCAATTAGTTTAAGTAGAAAATGGAAAAAAGTCGAGCCTTTAATTTCCTGATTCATCGCGTGCTGCCATCTGGCCTCTGACATTAGGCCTGCATAAGGAGTAGCACAGAGAAAGAAAGAGTGTGAGAGAGACAGAGAGGGAAAGAGAACCAGCCAGCCCTCTCCTCTCTTGCTCCCTCTCTCTCGCACTCTCTCGTAGACATTAGTGTCTCTTCCTCTCCTCTCTCTCTCTATCTCTCTTTCTCGTTCCATCCCCAGCGATCGAAAAACCTCGCCGTCCCCCAGGAGTCGGCCATGAACGCCGTTCCCGGGGGACGTGGAAACGATCACGAGAGAGCGCACATCAAGATGGAAAGACCAGTGCGTTCGCTCGCTCGGACGAGAGAAAGACAGAGACAGACAGAGAAAGGCCATCTACGTACCATCATGTCGACTCATTTTCCGTGTAGAATATCATATACGCTGGCGTTTATCGTTGGCCGTGCGCGCGCGCGCTCCCTCGTCGCGGGCTGGTGGTGCAGGAACAGACACACGACCCTCGGGAGTGCGAATATATGCACGCACTACTCAACACACATACACGCGCGCACACACATACACCACTTGACTCCGTTGCTCTCCCTCGGTCTCTCTCGCACTGCACGCGCGCGCGGGCGGGTGGTAGTCGAAAGAGATTTTCCTCTCTTTCTCTCTCTATCTGCTCCTTCCTCAGCAGCAGCTCACACTACTACCACTGCTCGGCCGTCGCAGCAGCCAACACAACATGGGATAAAAACCTCGTCGACGTTCCCGTGTATGCGTGAGTGCGTGTGATCGCGCGTCCGTGATGATGCACTGTGTACTCTGCTCGTCGAGTCACCCTCTCGTCGGTTCGTCTTCGTCCGCGGGCGGCCTCGACAGCAGTGTTCTCTCTCTCTCCTCTCTTTTCTCTCTCCCTCTTTTCTCGTCTCGCAGGCGCGTAGCAGAGCTTCGCGACGACCACGCACACACAACTCTTTGCACTACTACTCCCCGCGCTCAACACACAGCTCTATACTCTTCCTGGACGTCGGTTGGCCGCAGCGCGCGCGACGTCGTGCTCGAGAAGCTATAACTGCTAGCTCAGGCACTGGGCTGTAGGCACGGTTGCTCCTCGCGCTCTCTTGCTCGCTCTCTTTCTGTCTCGCTCCTGCGCGCACGTACCGACAATGCACATATACAAGTGTATAATAAAACGCGCAGCAAGCACCGTTGATTCGAAGAGCGCAAGCGAGACGAGACTCCCGTCCTCGGCTCTCTTTCTCTCTCTCTCTCTCGGTCTCTCTTTCCCTAGAGCCTATATGCAGTGCAACGCGTTACGTGCACCGCGTATCTCGCGTACTTACTACAGAAGAGAGCTATATGAGAAGACGGGTGGTGTGTATATAACTATATACGCCACGCGAGAGGACAGAGATAGATAGACAGAAACGGCGCAGGATATGATATTTTTCGCGAGCGGCGAATATGTAGGTATAACCAGCAGTCGATTATCGCGCTACTTCCTCGCCTAGCGGCGCACGCGAATCTTCATATTCCTGGGCGAGAAACACGCTCTCTTTTCAGGCCCGCTGGGAGATAAAGACGGAGAAACGGCTGGAAGCAGGAGAGTGAGAAAGAGATATATAACCTGCACGGGTTGTGAGATACGTAATTGTCGGAAGAGCACAGATATTTTACAGTTTTGTTAGACGGCAGGAAAAATCACAGAATCTCGGGACAAAGCTGGACTGATAAGATTTTAGATTTTTTCATTTTTAAAAGAGAGAGCGCGATACGCGGGTCGGTTTAAAACGGTTATCACGAAAAATTGGAGATGAACTGCCTTATCGACCGGCACGCGCGTCGCGTGCGTGATAATTCAAATTTTATTCGCGAATCTTAACATTCCTAACGTTTGA
The DNA here is from genome assembly GCA_030522905.1 of Torymus flavipes. Taxonomy (NCBI): domain Eukaryota; kingdom Metazoa; phylum Arthropoda; class Insecta; order Hymenoptera; family Torymidae; genus Torymus; species Torymus flavipes. Next base: position 28,689 of record JAPYZO010002151.1, read on the forward strand.
AATTTAATTTTCGTTTCAGGAACAAGCAGTGATTGGATGAGAAGCAATATTGTTTACGACAGTAGGCTACCTACACTTACAGTAGGGGAGTGGGACATCACTGGACAGGGGTAAAACTGTACACTTTGATGTGATGAATCTTTTAATAAAACCCTAGTATAAAAATTTCGCAAAAAATATCTTTTGCCTTCTATATATGAAAGGAATTTATAACCAAAATTATATGGCTGACAGGTTGCCCACATAATTTTTTAGATAAGTGGTGATTTTTAAAGTCCATTTTAAAACTTTTTGAGTTTATAACTTGATTACGATAGTAATTGAATATTTATTTATGGTCGCACATGATACGTAAAAAGTAGGTCCTCGTTAAAAGTATAGACCTCAAACAATTTAAAATTGATGTAGTTAAACAAAATTTAAGGAAAAAAATTATTTTTACTTACGTTTTTAGCCTAGAAAACATGTTTCTAACGAAAAAAAAATCAATTTTTTTCACGCTTACTTTTTTGTTTTAAATCTCAAAATTTGTATTGAATCACATACACATAAAAAACACTAAAAATCGCCTTTTGGTGAATATTCCATTTAAAATACACGTGTTTACCAATTCACCCCATAGTCAGGGCAAAACTGAATAAAATCACTTTTTTTCATCTTCGTATAACCAATTTTAGAATTGGAAAATCTGGTTATAAAAAATCTTACTTCAATTAAAGAGTGAATTTGAAGACTACAATGTGAAAAAAATGTTGTTGCACAGGGCTCAAATGATAAACAATTAAAGTGCAAATGTAAAATTGTGCCCGATTCTCTCATTGCTTTGAAACATTGTGTATTTTGTCAAAATTGTAACGAAAATCTTTTGCATCTAAACGAGAGCTCAGAAAATGTCTAAAAAGATTTTTAGTAAATCGCTGTTTTTAGTCAGCTCCAAATCCGGAGTACTTAAATACAAATGAAAATATTTGGACTAAAAGTTTGGAACCGGTACTTAAAAGATGGACTCTTGTAAGATTGTCACCTCTAATGATGTGATTGGTCGATTTCAAATGGACATGTAAAATTTGATTGGCCCACGATACGGCGTGCGAAGCGCGCATTGACCATCTAGTTTTTTAAATAACATAAAATAATATACGACAGATATACCAAGTACTTTCCTCGCTTCGCTCGGGCGACAAACTCGATCATACATACATCAAACATTATTTTTTGACACAACGGGCGTAAAGTGCTATTTTAACGCACGTTTGAAAACATAAACGTGCGTAAATAACTTTTCACATTCGAATGACATTGGAAAATTGCAGCTTCCAAGCAAAACTGTCTTTTTTACGTCTCTTTTTTACGTCTCAATTGAAGTAACTATTATTACATGCTTTTGTTAATAAACTTACAATAAATAAAAATGACGAGCAAATTTATCAACAAATGCATAAAAAGTTGCTGTCACTACAATTGAGACATGAAAAAGACAATTTATATCTCGCGGTAGTGCTCCGAAGGCAAGTTACGTATGAAATTACATTCTATTTCCTAATTTTGTAGCATTATTTTAAAGTGTATAAGAGTTTTTTAAACAGTTGAACAAAATTTGATTCTATAATATAATATATAGATTTTTAAATAAGATTTCATAAATAATCATATTTACTGTTATCCCATGCCGAAAATAAACAATAAGGAACTTACATTAAAAATTCTATTAGGTTCGTCATGTAAAATAGCAAAAAAATTAATCGACACGTTTTTTTCCTTTTCTCAAAAAAATCAATATCAACTTGATGTATCTCGGTTAATATTCATTTGCTTGAGAAAAGAAAAAAAACGTGTCGATTAATTTTTGCTGTTTTACATAACGGGCCTAATAAAATTTTGTATGCAAGTTTCCTAGGTATTCAAATTTGTTACAAATATTATTGGAATTAATTCAATGATTTCAATTGTCACTTTCCGGCGGAATTATTTAATTTAATATAGGTACCTATCATTTTAATAAATCACTAAATTACG
>JAPYZO010002152.1:0-15487 GCA_030522905.1 Torymus flavipes
TGTATTGTCTGGCTTTTGTAAATTGTTGAAAATTTCTCTCTTGTCTTGGTCTTTTCAGTCAATATGAAAAGTATTATCGTCTTGTCTTGAAATTCTTGTTGATATTGGAGTTACACATAACTGAACGGAATGTAATTCACTAGGTTTAATACAAAAACAATGTAATTCCGGCACAAGTATAAACAAATGCCAAATTTGAAATTTGATTTTTCCCGCCATACATGCGCCGACGACCAGAGTCTAGTTCGGGCGCTGCTGCTAGGCGGCGTACTCTCTCCTTGTGGCCTCACGTACCTAAGTCTTATTCTATGGCTGTATACTATTGTAACTTTGGCCAATAAAACTCTACTATCACGTACCTACGTAAGCCGGACCGAGGAGATATAGCAGAGCCGGAGCGCGTCGTGGATCACACCGCCAGCCTTTACTCGAACGTTTCGTGAGAGATAATAATCCTCCCCTTTTTTCATGATAATTTTCCTCTATCCCTCTATTTCTTCACCACAATCTTGATATTGTATCAAAAACTGTATATAAATATTGTATCGATTATTGTCTTAAATATTGAGACAAGGACATACAATATCAAGATTAATCTTGCTATATCGTGCAGCCCTAGACGTGATATCGCTCCACGTTCGAGAGAGAGAGAAAGAGAAAAAGAGAGAGATAGAGGGAGAGAAAACCTACTGCCTAGAGCAAATAGTAGTGTACGCCGATAAAATCGAATTGAGACGTGTGTATGTGCGGGGCAGAAGGAGAAGCGGGAGTTATTTACGAGGAGCCAGCAGCGAGACGAGGAAGAGAGACGCGAGAGGTACTGAGGTATGTGTGTGTGTGTGTGTGCTGTCGCTGATGGATGGGATCGTGTAGTGGAGGAAATAAGGTAGTAGAGGTTGAAGGAGTAGTTGTCCTAGAGGTAGATGGAACAGTAATGAATTGATAAAAAAATGTTGAAAGTATGTGATCGAATCATGATATAAATATATAAAGTATTGCAAATAACCAAAGACAAAATTTACGAAAAATTTTTAATTTTAATTTCTAGGCTTTTTTTAATTTAAACAATAGTTTATTTCCCCTTGCAAAAAAAATTTCGACGACTCGAGACAACTCCTTCAAGTCCAGCGTAAACGGGGCACCACCTCAACCTCGGGCAAACCGAGAAAAAAGGTGAAACATAGAAGAAGATCGCGACAGCGGAGAGTCCTCATCGCCGGCCGACTGATTTACGAGAATCACCGTGTGTGCGTACTCGCTCGCTCGCGCGCTGAGTAAACCTACGAAAAAATGAGAGAAAAAAGAGCACGAGAGAGGTAGGTATGCGCGCTTCGCGGGAGGGAGAGACGAGTGTGTGCGCACGTGAGATCGTAAAACTGCGTGCGGCCTGCAGCGGTCTGCGATTTTCGATGGCTGCTGTAGGGGTTAGTGTAGAGCTGCACGAGAGCAAGACAATACAATATTTCTGTAATTATTGTCTCAATTTTCTAAATTCTTTGAAATTTCTCTCTTGTCTTGGTCTTGTCAGTCTTGTTTTGAAATTCTTTATCATGTTGGAGTTGCATAGACGTGCGACAATAAGCGAGTCGATTATTTAAAAAAAGTCTTAAACCCAAATAACAGAGGGAGGCGAGGTCTACGTAGATGGATGAGGTACGCTGAAGTGAAATAGCAAGCGAGTTGACTATTTAAAAAAGGCTTAAGTCCAAATAGTCGTTGGACGCAAGGTCCATGTATAGAAGAGAAAGTCACCAGACGTGCGACAGTAAGCTTTTTTTCGCGGACCTGGCGTCCCCTGCTATTTCGGTGAGTTTTTAAAATAATTGATTCGTTCACTGTCGCACGGCTCCGTAGCTCCCTTTATTTGCGAGGACATTGCACCCCTCGGTATTTGGGTTTCTGACCTTTTTAAATGATTCACTGTTAAAAATTCCCTTAAATTTAAGAAACTTTTAAATTAAAAATTTATTGAATTTTAAAAATAATGTAAACTTAAATTAATGTACAATAAATTTAATCTTGCTATATGCAGCCCTATGTCCTGAATCGTCCATCCGTTATTTGCATATTGTAATTGCTTTTTAATATAAGCGAACAAAAAAAAAATGGTTGTTCTATTCGATCTAATTATAATGAGTTTATTACACTGGATCTTTCAATCGTCTACCCCAAAATCAGTTAACTCAATAAATATAGCGAAAAAATACCTTTTCCCTCGCGCTAAGAACCGAAAACAACTTTTTACCCATTTTCATAAACGCTGACCGAGATACCAAAAAATGCCCCTCCTCCGGCCTTTTTTCGCCCCCTAATCCCCGCGCGTACCTCCCACCCAGTTTCCTCACACATACGCTCTCGGAAAAATAAGACAATCCCGCCGAAGCGACTCTCGCGAGCGATTTATGGAGGTTTTAATAACACTTGGCGGCTTTTCAAATAGAACACGACTGCTCTCCCTCTCCATTTTTTCCTCGCTCTCGCGTCCGAAAGTTCGCCTCGAAAATCTTCTTACACACTCGCGCGCACACGCAAAAAAGCTCCCTCACGCGAGACTATAAATCGCCACCCCCTTCGATTTAGACGATAAAATTTGTTTGTCCCCGCGCGTGCGTGCACGTGGCAATATCAATTTTCAATTCGGTCGCATAAATCGGGCTTTTCCAAAAGTGAGTCGCCCAGTATGTATATGTATACGTACTTGCGAGCGAGAGCAGAGTTATGATAAAAGTATTGAGCTTTTATGGGAGGACCGTAAAAAGTGTGCCACAGAGTTGTCGGATTGCTGTGAGCGAGGTCCCCCCCACAGTAGCTCGCGCATCGATTGCCTCTCTCTCTCTCGTTCTCTCGGCGCGCTCTATTTTTAAGCAGCGGCGAATAGTGCAGCGACGAAAGTTTGTCGCGAGAGACGGACTGGGTCGGATGAAGATGGATTTAAAGTGTGTTTTCGATGAAGATGGCGAAAAGGAATGATCGAGTTTAGAGTCCTTGACTTTTTAATTGTGGATTTAATTTCGACAACTTTGTATGAGTACCTATTCCGGAATTATTCGCCTCCGTTTAGTTCTAAAAATAGATTTTTAATCAATAAAGTACAATGTATTAAATCTTCAATTAACAGTGGCTTAAGCATGTCTTTATGAGAGAACTTCCTTTTATTATGCTGCCATTCATTTCATAAAAGTTATTTTTAATACTTTTAACTTCGATTATTATTTTATTTATAAGAATATCAAAATACTATAAACAATCAAGATAAGGCATTTTATAAATACACCCTAGCCCATAAAAATGAAAATCAATCGATAAAGAGCCAATATCCTTACGCGAAACGAGCGAAATTCAAATAAACGTAAACATTTCCCGAGGTAAAATGAATTTTTACAGCCATCTACAAGAGAATTTCATTTAAAACTCTCTTACAGGTCAGCGCAAGAAAAAAAAACGAGAGAAAATAAAATATACACACTACCACACACGACACGCGCGGGCGAATAAACAAAAGAAGCTCGTAAAAGAGCAATACGCCGTGACTGTGGAATTCCGGGAAGAGGAATATCGCTTTGCATAATCAAATTTTCCTCTCCGAGACTCGATAAATCGTCTCTTTCCCCCCTCTGGAAACGATGTACGGAAAAAATAACGCAGCTACCGCGAGAGAGAAAATCCAGGGGAGAAAAGAATGTGAGCAGCGCCGCTCGCGGTAAGCATATATCGGAGAACACGAAACTCGTTCCCCGCGATGATGTCGTTACGAAATTCCTCCAACTGTGTCGATTGTCGATATATTAATTTGAATATTCGACGCGCCTCCTTGTGTGTGCACGGGCTATTTTCGTACGGTGCGTGCGCACGTGCACGCGTCACTGCGGTTATTTATGTATGTTTTATGATCAGTGAGCTTTAATTAGGTAATTTTAACTTTGTCGTGTGCAATACAAATACACTATTAACATTACCTAATTTATATATAACACAATGTCTATTTCCATGCTTATTTTGTGCATGATCGCTCTGTTAAAATAGCATTATTCTATTATAAGATCCTATACGACTTACACGATTCAACCAGCCGACAATAAGAAGATAAGATAACTTCCATAAAACCTACTACCCAACAACGTTGCAAGTACACATGCGATACTCTCGACTCTCTCGTTCCCATCGGCCCTCAACCACATTTCGCAATCACCCGCAGCGCTCTTTCATCGTATACTCTCAAACACACACACACAGTGTACGCACACGCGTAATCTGCATTCGAAGACGCGCCGCTAGTCGCGAGGCACCTCCTATCCTCGGAAAATGTGTTTGTAGTTCATTAACAAGTGTAATGCTCGCGCGTATATATGTACGGCTCGCCATAATCGGCCGCCGCCGACTGCGTGAAAAAGTTATGCTAATTCAGCGCGCGCGTTAAGAGCCAAGGAAAACACCATTAATGATGAAAAGTCTTTACCGCGCGCTCGTCTCTCTTTGAACCAAGATCGCGCGCGGACAAATTGAGAGAGCGAGAGAGAGAGAGTGACGATTTTTTTTTCCACGGAGAGGTTTTTTTAACGTGTGCGTGATATTCTGTGCTGTGCTTGTCGGCGCGAGTGTTTTACGTGACAATGAGCTGAGGTGATCACAAATATTCCGTACGCGCGATGGTCTTTGCTTGTACGATGTAAAAATGGGAGTTTCTGAAAAGTTGCGGACGCCTGTTTGCTATATATGCGAGTTCTTGAAATTTTATTAGTGTGGGTAAATATTGATAAGGAGATTTTGAAAATCATCATCGGTGGTACTTGTTATGATGTGTATTTCAAGTCTTACAGAATGTAACCAAAAACTAAACTTTAAAATACCATATACATTTATTTAATTTGTAATACAAACAGACGGATTAACATTAAAAAGTGCTCCTCCATCTCACTACGACAATTAAAATAATTCCCTCGTCGAAAGTTCACCATATACCGTTTAGCAAAAAAAAAAAAAAAAATACCAACCGCCCGAAACGTTCCCTCAACAACCAAATAATCGACCGGCTGCCCCGACAAGCGCAAAAAACTATCCGCCGACAATTTTCCTCGTACACACCACTACCCTGTGCATACAATCTCCCGATCGGTACAAGCGGCTACCAGCTCGCGAAACACGTGTATACACGCGGCGCCGTATCAGCCTGCACAATCATCGGTCTTACACTCTCTCTCTCTCTCTCTCTCTCTCTCTCTCGGGACTAATTCGAGCAGCTTGTTGTCGGGTCAAACGAGGCGCTCGTCAAGAAAAGTGGAGCAAAAAAGGGCTCCGGTGTACGCGCGTAAGCGAAGGTGAGAACGGAATGCGGCGACGCTGCTCATTAGCTCCGCGTGCTGATATCTGATTATTCGAGAAGTCGGATGGTTGCTTATTATTATAGGGTAGTCGGTGTCGTGCGCTTGTTATTTGGCAGTCATCGATGAAATATGACCGGCGTCGACGTGAAAAAAATAATTGATTCAACGTTTGGATGTAAAGAGTCGCGATTGGATGAGTGATCGAGTATATAGTTGCGCGAGTCGGGGATTCTAGAGTAAAATATATAGTTGATATGCAGTAAAGTTAATGGCCGGTGTAGTTTTGTAAGAGTAATAATATTTCATTGACTCGTGGCGCGCAGTCGTTATATACGCTCGAAAGCAAAAAATGATTTTCAATGATCCTCTCATGTTGCGCGGATTATATATACCACGCGCGCCACGCGCTCAATGAATATTTTATTGCAAACAATCATTAGAATAATTTACTGTGTCGTATAAATTTTATCGTGTATATTGCTACGAATATATAAAACGTAGTATATCTTTCGCTGCTTATTAAGGAATCGTAATACTCAGTCCCACGTGGATTTATGTAATGGACGTATTAATTTCAGCGAAATTATATATACACGTTTAACTTTTTAGACTCGTTACTTTGGATGGCGAGGAAAATTATTCGACGCTTTTTATCAATCCCATTTATGATAATTCAATTGCCGATGACTGATGATCATATATTAATATTTCCCTATAATCAAATATTTAAGATAATATTTTTAAAGATTGTTTTAAGTAAAAATTTATGTTAATTATTTTAATAATAACGATTAGCGTTGATCGGTCGTGAAAATTTCACGTTCGAGAAAAACTGATACCCCCATAAATTGTCATGTATTTATAGAAAGGCTCATCTCTTCCCCGCCATCGTTAATAAATTCATCGAAACTTTCGACACGAGATGATGCCGGCGATCGGCCGATCACATTATATATATTACTCCTCTGTGCGTCATTCGACCAGCTAATAAATTTGCCACTACACACCGAGCGCTTTTCAATTCGACTTGCAGTTGGGCAACAGAAAATTATAATAAATACGCGATATCCATCATATTTTTCTGTAAACAAACATTGTTTATGTAAACAGAATAAAATGCCATTTGAAGTATGAAAACATGTAAGAAGGTAGGAATATTAAAAATGTGGTGATTCAAAAAGGATTTTACAGTATCTTTAAATATCTAGTTTATAGATACTAAAGATTTTGTAAGTATAAGCGTGAGAGAGTTTACTTATTTTTCTCTTGAAGTGTATTAGACATCGAGATGAGAAATGTTCTTATACCAGAGTCATAAAACTTTAGAATCACTTTGGAAAAGCAGCATACCTGAGATAAATGATGTTATTTATCTGTGTACGTGTAGTTTTGAGATTTTTTAAGAAGTTGATTTTGTTATTTGATTATTAGGATAATTTCAAAATGCTTATCAGATTGCACAAAATAATAAAGTTACTTCATATTTACGGAAAAATGTTGAATGAATATTTTTAACAATGTCATGTTGTGTTGTATATGAAGAGAGTACTTTGATACTTAATCTTAAGTACCTAGTATAACTCAGAAGTAAACTATAAGTTAAAAGAAAGAATCCTATAGTAATCTTTTTGGAAATTCTTAATAATACACATTATTGCTTAGGATAGAAACATAAAATAAAAAAAATAAAAAATAATCGTATGATTGAGCGTATAAATAACCTTTCTTTGCACAAATTCCTCATTTCGGCAAAATTTCATTAGATTACCACCCTGAAATCTTACCCCAAAATTAAAATAAAATAAAATAAAGCTCACTACACTCATCAGCATTTACACCAAAAACCCCTTCAAAGTCAGTACCCATCCCTCACCCGTAAAATCTCTCTCTCCCCATCCCCCAACGTCTCAATCCTACGCACGTATACATACAGCAGCTGCAAGTCTCACCGGCGCCTCTTCTCTCTCTCGTTGCGCGCGTGCCACCCGGAATTATCTCCGGCTCTCGCGCCCGCGGCTCTCCTCGTAAACTCTCCCGCGCACGTGGCCGGCTCGCGCGCTACGTACGCACACGGTAATGCCCGATAATCTCGCGCGCACCTGCGTTTACCCGCGGCGGCCTGCGGGTGCGTATATACCTGTGCTCGCAGGGAGCTGATTGAATAAGTGGTTTTGCGCCAAAGGGGGAGAAAGGGAGAGTAGGTGAAAAATTCGAGGCGATGGTAGAAGGATAGCTGATGGCTTTATCGCGAGGTGGCTGGCGTAACGGTGCGCCTGCAATTTGTTGTTTACGCGTCGTTTCATTCGTGATCAATTATGTTTCTTAAGGTGGTAAGTGTGTTACTTAGAAATATCGAGACTTTCGGGTAGGGATAAAAAGTGTGTGTGTGTGATTAATTTTCCGCGTAATTGATAGAGCACAAAGTGTCCGTTGCCATTATCACTGAAGCGAACGCGAGTCGTGTCAAATTGTAGAAACTAGCTGCAATAATCCATCAAATTTGTATATATTATACTTATTATCAATCAAAATATCTCACAGATATCCAGCGCATTCTCTTCCTGTTTATACATACACACATACACAAACACGCGCACCTTGCGTAACCCCCGTTACGAAATATCTCTAAAATATACGCAACCTCAAAACACTCCGTGCGAAATAAATATAAATGTTATATCAAGAATGTGCGAGGATTATGCAAGGAGACAATGTGCTGAAACAAGGACAGTAGCACGAAGCGAGAGAGAGAGAGAGAGAGAGAGAGAGAGAGAGAGAGAGAGAGAGAGAAGTAAGCGGCGCGGTGGCTTTGAGGAACGATCGATCGAGCTGAGGCGGCAGGAGAGAGACGAGGCCACTGGCCGAGAGCTGCACGACTCCGTATCATCGGCGAGCATCGTGCATTCGCAAAAATTACACGATTGCGCCACGCTGACGTCGGCCAGAGTTCCGTCGAACGAAGTTTCTTAGTCGTTCGGTGATTGTCGATGAGTGTGGCAGTCTAAGATGAGACAATATACTGAATCGCGAATGTTATACTTACAATTTTATTTGAAATACTAACGAAAAATTACTATATATTTGGCAAGAAAAAAACAACGATTTATTCATTTCTCACCTCCCGATCGCGCGCGTTTTTTCCAAACTTTTCCGCAAGACCACCGTCCTCCAATATTCAACAACAACTCTTCCTCTCTCTCCCTCACCTCCTAATTTATTAAAGCAACCTCCATCCCAACCCCGTCGTTTCCCAAAAAGAACCGTGTGTCTCACCCCTGTTTTTCCTCCGCGGCGTCGCGCGAAATTTTCCTCGGGCGCCGGCTGAATCATTCGTATTCGCCGAGTCCGCCGCACGCGCACAGAAATATTAACGCGAGCGCGACCGCGCGACTTTTGCATAAGAAGGAAGGAGAGATGGATTAAGGGGAGAGGATAGCTAACAAGCGAATTATCCGCGAGATATATTACGCGAGCGCTTCACGGGTGGTTAAGTGCACGGTCAGGCAGGAGGGAGGGAAGAAGACCGCGGCTACTGGACGCTGAAAAATGGATGACGAAGTGGTGGGCTTGATTCTTGCGTGTTTTGTGCTTGGTAAAAATTGGTACGATTTATAGTATTTTATTTATTCTTGGTAGGGAAATGTTCCTATAATATCTAACCATTAGTTTAATTGACATAATTATAGCACTACTTTAATAAAATAATTGTTCCAAAAGTTATTTTCAAAGCCATTGTCGTATGTTTGAAAAGTTGAATCAAGAAGAATTGTATATGTGTACATACCTACATGAATTATTTATTGAACTATAATGTATAATAAATGACGAATTATATCTGAAAACTTGTAAAACCTTCAAGTATAACAAGTTCCTACCATGATCAAACCCAACACGAGCAACCCAACGAAATCATCCGGACACCGCGCCGGATGAAATTACCGGAGATATATCGCGGCCTCGTCCGCCAAAGAAATTCACCTCTTCCACAGAACTACGTCGCGCTGTGCTACGCAGCAACGTCGTCGTCGTGGCGCGGAAAAAAGCCCGTATATGCAAAAACCCGATGTAAGTATACCTTGCGCGGAAAAAGTACCAGCACAGCGGCGCTAATCTCCTTATATACCGGTCGAAGACGGCACGGAGCTGATTTACAGGGCTGTTTTCATTGTCTCGCCGTGGCGAGCGAGCTTGCCGGCCGACCGTAAAGATATCGCTTTATAAGAGCGGCCCGAGATTCGGGAACACGTTTTCGCCAGCGCGCGAGAGCGTGAGAATGAAGGGTTTCGGGAATTGTCGGATAGAAGGTGATTTTTTAGGAGGAGGGGGAGATAAAGCTGGCTTGGGTGGTTATCGATTGCGAGTTGCTTATCGGGGGATACGGGATTCTAAGAATTGCGTGGTATCGCAAGGGGTTGTTATGTCGCTTTATCGAGTGAAAATGAATGTTCGTATAGGATGAAAAAGGCACTAAAGACTCGAACAATATCCAAGGATGATTATTAAATTTCCAATTTTATAAATCATGTATAATTGTTATAAAGGTATCGTTAAATATTGATTTGATGAAAAAGATATTTGACAGGTGGGAAAAATTTATTGACTATGAGCGCAACGATACTGAAGAAGATTACATTAATAATAGTCAAAAGCAAACAATACAACGCTGTACATCTATAAAATGAAAACTGTATCGGTAAAACGAAAAAAACAAAACAATCTAGTCCCCGTATCTATAGGTAAGTGGATATGTACTTGAACAATCCAACCACTGGCCCTTGATAACATACACAACCGCACACACGAAATTCTCAAACTTCCATCGACGACATTCCTTCTATACATGTACACCAGTACACGCTCGATGCACTTAGATTGTGGAATTTATGCTCGTGGCGCTCGCGGGGGGCAACGAACCCCCATGAAATCGCGCGTACGCGCAAAGGAACATTTTCCCGCGTCGTAAAGTCGGAAATCTCCGTTGATCGACAGAAGAGGGACGAGTGAGTCGTAAGAAAATATTATTCCTCGCGCTTCGTATGGTTATTCTGGAAGAGAGAGTGATGGCTCGTTTTTCTGCGAAAACGACGGATTTTCGAGACCTCGAGTGCCGGGATCTTGAAGAGGATGGTTGAGGGTTCACCAGTTTACGAGTGTTGGAATTTTAATTGGGTAGTGTTATGGGGATGTAGAATTTTTCGTAGGATTATGTTACGTAAACAGGACCAATCGATGAGAATTTGTGGAAATAGTACTTATGCAGTTGCAGTGCGTTACATCATTACATAATACATTATAAAAGCATCAATAAATACAATTGATAAAAGTTAAAAAATATAATGTTAGATAAAAACATAATTCAAGCAAAATGTATTTAGCAAACTTTCCTAATATTTTTTTCAAAACCCAATTTTCAAACTCATTTACTGGACTCCTATATCAACGATATCCAAACATATATGATTTTATCTATAATTTTTAAACTTGTAGAACATTCCTTCGAAAAAGTCAGTTTCCAAAAAAATTCACGTAAAAAGCCAAAAAGATAACTCTTGTCATCGCTCTCCATAAAAAACATGTTTTTCCAGCACCGGACCAGATAAAAATTTTCCAAAATCTCCCTTCCTCCCCTCAACAATGTTTATGAACATCCTACTCTCTTCCTCGCACTATCCGCCCACGCGCGCTCCGCTTTTTATCCGCAACTACGCGATAGATTACGTAACCTCTCGCGCAAGCGCGTACATATAGCAGCACTCGCGGGCGACTTTATCGAGTTCGACTTTTCGGCGCGGCGCGACAAATCGTCCAAGTTTTAAATACATATTTTTCCGCGTATGCGTGGGGTACATTTATACCGTAGAGAGAGTCGCTCGCGTCGGAAGATTTTCTTGTTTTTGGAAAGGGATTGAATTTTCCGTGCGATAAAAGTTGCGGAGTTGTTGGGGCGATGGTGGGTGCTGGTAAGTTGGCTTTTTGAGAAATTTAAAAAAGTTACGTGGACGAGCACGTGGAAAGGGCTGTATAAGCGTAGTTTCCAAGGTGTTTCTTGAATTTTCTTTAAAAAACTGCTTAGACTCAATAATTCCTTTGCTGCTTAATTTGATGATATTGTTGTAAAACTCTAATTTTAATAAATAATCATAATAAACCTATAATATATCCGAGTGAAACTACGATAATCATAAGAATAAAGTAATAAACCAACACCTTCATTATTCCTTATCAAGAAGACAGAAACACCCTCAGCTTACCATTACCCGCACATATGCGCACACACACACACACACACACATGCTCGAATATATGTACGCTCGATTTAAAGTAGCAGCCATAAAACACGCGTGCGCATCTCCACTCGCTATATACGCTAGCATGGAAAACTGAAAAATTTTCCCTCGCACTCGCTCTCTAACCGACACTCGCGCGCGTGGGAGAGAGCAGTTGTTTTCCTCGAATCCGTGCATTCGCTATACGAACCCGACGAATTTATAACGTGTTTCAAGAAAACTTTTCGGAAACTGATGTACAACAAACTGCGCGGCTACGTCAACGAGTCGTAAAAATATACAGCGCGTGCTTAAATTTGGCCCTTATACGCGCGTGATGCAGCAGCGCGGCGAAAATATCGGGATGGAGATGATGGAGGGGCGAGTGCGCGGTTTAAGAAACAAATGTTGCACTTTTATGCTGGGTTTTAGATGGATGGTGATAGTTGTGGAGAGAGATATAAGTGGTAGAATGCTGGCTTTTGTATAATGAGTCTTGAGAGAGGTAGGGTAATACTTGAGTGTAAGTAGCTGATATACAATCGATGTAGGGTTTTGTAAAGAAGGATTGCGAAATTTTATCTGAAATTATAGGGCTTGTGACCTTGTGTTAGAATCATTCTGTTAATCTTTTGTATTATTACATTATGCATTAGAATCGAATGTTGTTACAATAAATAACTCGCCAACTTTGACTCTGAATCTGAACAACAGTAACTACAACCCTAAAAAATTGACAAGATAAATTCACAGAGATTCTTCGAAAAAATCAGGCCCAATCCTTTAACCTTCACCTAATCCCCTCAACCACCGCAACCCCAAAAAGAATACCTAGAATATCCCTCATTTCAATACACACACACTCCTACCCGACTTTATCAATCTTTCTCCTCTCCAACCTAATTTTCCGCGCTCACGCGCGCGCACACCTCTATCTGTTCCCACAGCCCCAACTCTACTTCTCTCTCTCTCTCTCTCTCTCTCTCTCTCTCTCTCTCTAGCAGCAGGTAAGAGAGATAGAGACAGCCAGACGGCGAAGAACAAAAGCGCAGACTCCACAGGTGCTCGCGCCGTGTAGAAAATGAGAGCGAGCAAACACCCCCGCCGTGGCGGCGGCTGCGATGACTTTTGAGTTTGTGCTAGACGAGAGACAGGATTTTTCGAGAGAAAGAGAGAAAGAGTAGCTGCTCGTTGGGTTTACGAGGTGAGAGGAGGGCGTTTATGGCGCCAGTGTTGTTTATAGTCAGTGAAGATGTCCGGGTGCAGGGATCGGCGCACGGGGTAGTTGCGAAACAATACGCGCAGGTCGCGGGCTCTGTAAGTGAAGGGGCGTTGAAGTTCGTGGCAATATATATTGGTGGGTTTGAGTTGTTACGTAAATCGAAGCATTTTTTTTTTCTTCAAATAGTGAAGCGTTGAAACTTTCTTTAATATAGTTTAGGTATTGAGAAGATTGGTGTATTACAAATAAGCTATAGAGGTAAGAAAGTATCGGTAATAGATTCAGTAACGGATCCATAAATTAACTTGCACACACACTGCCGCTCTCAGACATTCCTGTCAAATCATCCTCGCACACCCAAACCTTGCCACTCTCTGCTAATCCACACTTACACATCCCCGCATCATCACGAAAGCTTCGAAAGAAAGATTGTGCAACACTAACCCAAAAGAAACACCAACAACCATCGTATGGACATTTCGCACGAGGGCCTAACGAGCGCTCGCCGCGCCGTTTCCCAGGCGCCAGTGCCAAGTTTGCTCTCCGACTCTTATATACCCGCGACCGCGCCCATCCCGAAAATCCAGGGAAAACACACGAGAGCGACGCTCTCTTTCTAGAAAGTTTCGCGGCGTGCTCCCGCGGTGTTTGCCGCGCGGGCGTATACGTTACGCACACACGTATATCCCTCTGTGTGTGGGAAAGCGTGGGCGGTTTGAGGTAGCGGTTTACAAAGGGAATTAGAGGTGGTAGCGAGTTAATGAGGGTCAAAGTGCGGCGCCGCAGTTATGTAGGTGTTGCAAGTCGAGGTCCGAGTGTGCGGGTTGAATGCGAGATTTTGTAATTGGAAAGCAGCATTGTGTTATGGGTCACTGAAGTACGGAAATGGTTTTGACACTATACCAATAAACAGATGCGTGTATAATTGATGGAAACATTTTTTTGGTGTTTGAACAGAAACTCTCACAGCAACGAATATCTCCAATTACGAATTCATATTTAGCTGTACTATTATACATCATATTTACATCAAAAACTTATAAATTCAAATACCACTAAAACAATACCATGAGAAAATAATTCCCACATCCAGCCAAACCTCAACGACTGCATACTCGCCCTATCCACAAACAATCCGCAATATTCCATTATCCACGCTTGGGCTTCTTGTCCCTCTCAGCTCTCTCTCTCTCGCATGCGATCACATACACGACACAGCAACGCGCACGAACGATTACACGTATATGTATATATACCTGGCGGTGCGGTAATGGCCGAGTGGCAATAAACCCCGGGGCGCGCGCAGCCCAGCTACTACTACACTATAGCGTACAGTCGTCGTCGTCCACTTTGTTCGCCGCGCGCTTTTTTCTTCTGCGAGGAGAGTTAGGAGCTTTAAGTGCGCCGCCGCCGCCGTCGGCGTATTGTTTTCTCGGCTTTTACGGCGCGCGGGGTCGATGTCAACCGCGCGCGGTGAGTCGCACGCAGAGAGAGAGACAGAGAGATTGGACGGCGGATAGGTCGGGCGCAATTTGTTTAATCGGTCGTGAGGTCTGGGAAGGGATTTCTATATGTGTCCTTTGTAGATGTTTCGTTTTGCAGGAAGAAAGTTCTCGTTTAGGTGAATGAAAAATTTTTCATGTTTTTAATGTATATGTCTAAGGGTCTGTTTTAGAAGAAGAACGGTATATTGGTACGGATATAGAGATATTGCACGAGAATTTTCGTGTTTACTTACGATTCAGGCGAATTTAAAATAGTATATAATAAAGTCACAATAATTAATATAACGAGCTTCAACGACATATATATTATGTTATATATCTAGAAATAAAAGTATGAGCTTGAAAATTTTTAGTCAGCTTTCATAGCAAAGATACACAGAAAAAAATTTTATATATTCAAGTAAAATTTACTTGAATATATCAAAAATTTTTTACAGTGCAGTATTTTGAATAATATTTTAGTTAAAAATAAAGTAACCAACTCCGTGAAATTCATGAATTAAAAAAGTGATACTTGATTTTTTCGAGAGTGACAGTAAAGTACGACCGAACGCCATTCCGTAAATAGAAACATTCTCAACGTAAAAATATTTATCGTTACAAATCCAAAAAATTACTCAGCAATACCTATCCCGTCGTAAAATTTTCATTTCATCGAACATTTCCAATCCACCCCTTACAACCACATATATACACAAACGGCGCTCAAACACGCGCACATACACACATCGTGTCACTAAAATAGTTAACAGTCGAATAAATTCGGATTACCGTAAATCAGCGCGTAATACCTGCACACTGATCTATATATAGTCTCTCTTTCTCTCCCAACTATCATATCCCGGCGCATGCTTTCTCGGCGCAGTAAATGCGATTGCGCCGGGCGAGTCGGAACAATGAGCCCAGGGCGCGCGCGCAAGGGACAAAAAGAAGTGCGGCGTTTTATGGGCGCCGATGAATGCGGATCAACAATCGGAAGACGATAGCCGCCGCAGCCGCCGCCTGCTCAATGAGCCGCAGTAAAGTTGATTTTATTGCGAGACCCGAGAAGTGCAAGTGCGCGCGTCTACTTAATGTCCGGGGCGCGCGCGTGAGAGAGAGAGAGAGAGAGAGAGAGAGAGAGAGAGAGAGGAGGCCGATAGGTGTATTTGAAGTCGTGTGTATTTGTGTGTG
>JAPYZO010002153.1:0-22212 GCA_030522905.1 Torymus flavipes
GCACACGCATATCCAGCTACATACCAGCCATCTTTGTCCTCGTCGCCATCGTCGTCCTCGCGTGCACACGCGCAGCCCGAATTTACTTTATTAAGCGCGCTCTCGGTGCTCGTGCGACGACGCCACTTACGGCGTAATTGAATTATAAACGCATCTCCGAACCTAATCCTCGCGTTGCGGTTGACACCCCGG
Organism: Torymus flavipes; assembly: GCA_030522905.1. NCBI lineage: Eukaryota > Metazoa > Arthropoda > Insecta > Hymenoptera > Torymidae > Torymus > Torymus flavipes. The sequence continues at coordinate 193 of JAPYZO010002153.1, forward strand.
CGCCAAGACGTTCCTTATGCCGAACTCACTAGTACTGGTATGGCTATACATACACGTACATGCCGTATACCTACATACCAGTCCCTGAGATCGAGAAATTGGAATTTACAATTATGCGCAATTATCGCGCGCTCACGGAGAGGCGCTCATGGCGGCCTCTGTTGTTATGATCGGCTCGCGGCCGAGCAAGCGACGAAGACGACGACGGCGTCGGGAAGGGAGTCTCGGCTGAAATTGCACGCGAGCGCGGCGCCTTAATTGCCCGCGCCGCGAGCGAGGGAGACACTGCCGCCGTGTAGTGCGTCGCTGGAGCGTGTAAGGCGAAGATACTGCGCACGCGATAGGAGAATCCTTGGACGACGAGATATTGTAGTTGGGGAATGACGCGATTAATCGAGTGTTCCGGCATCGATTATATTGTCGTTGATTGGGAAATTTCTTTCGATGATGGTAAAAGGTATAGTTTGCCTCGTCTAATTGCGTTGTAGATGTCGGTTGTTTAGGGATGTGTCAAGAGTGAAAGCAAACTTGAAAGAATTATACCAGATGAATGGAGAAAATTTATAAGGCCTCGTTGCAAACTATAGTTACGGGAATACAAGTTTTGTACTTGCGATGATAAATATTTAAACATGTTAACGATGGTCAAATTCCCTTTAAGCTACTGGCGTGACTAATCAAAACCGTGAATGAAAGCAATCGTTATGTAACAAAACTTATTCTCGACAAAAATATTATGCTCAGTTACTTGAACAGTAAGTAAGATAATGTATACAATTTGTATACAATCCCAAAAATTATTTCCACGTGCGACGAGACTAATTTGTGACGAAACCTTTAGTTTATAAAGGTAGGATTTGAACCACCTGAGCTTTGATGTTCTAAGGTACTTGTAGATAAACAGTGGTGTCTCCATGTCAGTTTGACAAAGGCCAGCCTAGAACCAAAGACCTTCTGATTACTAGTCCGACACTCTACCGATTGAACCATCGCCGCTTTTACCTTCAACATCGTACTCCCTTTAATTAGCCTGTTGGTTAAGGTAATCAATTATTTTCTCGATACATGCGTTCTTGGAATTCCCATAAAATTTTATGGATCCAAACAAATATCTATTTGTGCATCCATTTACACTACCGAATGTCGGATGAAATCGCGAGTTTTCTACTGATTTTCTGAAATCTCACCGTCATTTATTTACTTTCCCCACTTTCGTCGATCGATTTTTCATTCTATATTCACAAGTTGTCATTTATTAGGAAAAAAAATATTTCCAATTTCATTGTTTTATCTTCACTATTTTATTCGAAAATCAATATAATTCTTTTTTTATCCATGACGTTATACTCTATTACACATAATATTAGTGTGATTTACTTTAGTTTGTCCGAGCGTCCACTAATCAATAAACATGTCGTTTCAAACACCACAGATAGAATTATTTTTATACATTTAATATAGAGATTCTCACTGCGAAGGCTATTTTTGTACAAATATTAATTTTTTTTGCTCGTAAGGGAAGAAAAATTAAATAAAAATACACATCGGCCAAGTGAATATGAAACGTCATTGTTGCTGTAAAGTAAAAACTGTCGCTGACATACCGCGAGCACATTCTGTTTACGTATGATGTACCTCGGAAGTTTTACGGATCTTTTATGTCCGCTGTTTTTCCGCGCCTGCATTTTACGGAAGATAATAAAAATACCACTCGTTTTTAATGTTTCCGTGAGAATTTCTACCAAGCTCGACAGAATTCCTTTCTCTTCCCCTACCCCACTTTCGTATCCTACCCCATCACATACTTCCCTCGCTATGTCTTCCATATTTTCCCATGAGTCTGCATCCGTATCATTTTTTCTCTTCCTTCTCTCCTCAAATATCTTTATTTCGTCGAAACAATATTTTGCACGGTTATATAATTATTTATGTACAAAAGAATAAACAATTATCGTAAAATATTTAAGTAAAAATCCTATAAAACATCAAATAACTAGCTCCACTTCCTACCTCTACCAGCCGCACATTCGTAACTCGATCGCAGCCGCATCCCTTATACCCCTCTGAACATTTCTCTTCGTCGCCCAGCTATACACATACACTTCGATGTACAGGCTCTAAAACACGTGCACAAGACTTGCCGCGACCCGAATTCACGTTCTCCGAATTCCTACAGTCGAGTGCCCACCCTCTCTCTCTCTCTCTGTAGGTGGCGCGTCGAGCAGGTGCTTCGGATTAGACGTTGTGGGAGAGTAGCGCGTTGCTGGATGCGCTGCACGGAGCTTGTTATATACAGCGGATGAGGCAAAATCGGCAAGGATGTATGTATATAGTATCGGAATTTCGAGGCCAATCGACGAGGTTTCTGAGAACGACGAAAATGATGGAGTTGCGGCGAAGTATTCCGAGATACATGAGAAAGTGTTGCGGGAAGCATTCAATCTTCGAGTGAGGCTGTGTGGGAGTTAACTGCGGGCGACATTAGATACACGTATCGATCTGTCGAAGTTTTAGTTCAATTGGAATTTTAATTAATTTCATGTTAGACGTAGTTATGTGGTACGTGTACAATTTCTGTAGAGCATTCCTTCTAGACTTGGTTTTCAAGTGCAGTTAGTTTGTTGGTTCTAAGCACCATCGGAACATGATTTATTCAACATGAATTAGTTTGAAGCAGCCATTTTATACGATACGTCTATTCTCGGAAAAAGGGCTCGCTCGATAGTTAAGTGTACAAAGAGGAAACAAATATATAGAATATATATATAAAAGCCATTTATTCATAAAATCAAATCTACTTGCCTAAACCGACAACCTCGCATCAATAATCCAGGCCGTCATCTCGCATCTATGAAATCGAAAAATAATCAATTACTCTAGTATAGCGACTCGAGGGCGGGCGCACCGCGCCGAATCCGTAAGTAACGAAGGGAATTTTTCACCCCGAGAGCGGGCCGGAGGTAATGCGATTTCCCCGGGAATAATTCCTCCTGCGCTGTGCCTCGTGCGCCCTAAAGTCAACCCTCGGCTGCAGCTCGTTCCTCAAAGTCAGCTTTTCGAAAAGCATCCGTTATCGCTTTCCCTCTCGCTCTCTCGTAGGAGGGAGGCTGGGGGAAGGGGATCGACGCGTCGACGGCAAGCCGTTCGACCATTAACAAGTCCCAGCGCCGCCGCGCAAGAAACATCCCCGCGAGTGATCAATCTTCCCCAAGTCGAAGTCCCGTGTGCGCCTTCGCCAGGCTTTTGACTATCTTCGTCGTTGACTTGGCAAGCGCGTTTTTAAGGGACTTTTCAATCTGCTTGTAAAATCGTTACCGTAGTCTTGATCGATATATAGACAGTTCAAAAATTGGGTTTTAGCAGGTTTGGGTAGGTCATAAGGTGATTAATATTTCATTGATTTTTCATTATAACTTTTTTTAAACAGCAAGTGTTTCTGTGCGACTCAGTGACAAATTATTATAGAAAGAAAAAACTTGGATTCCAAGACAACCCACAACATCGCCTCACCTTTTTGAATACTCCTCCCCTCCTCCAGTCTTTCTTTTCCATGGGCTTTTCGAACTTTTCTCGCGGCATCAGACTACTCGCGCATCGATGCGTCGCGCTTCTATGCAAAAAACACTGCCAGCGCGGAAAACTCTCCCAAGTGAAGCGGCTGCGCAGGCCCAACCCCAGGAACTTTGGCGAGAATCTCGCCGGCTTTCGCACGGAACACGAGCCGACTTTAATTCCAGTAGCGAAAGTCGGTCGAGGAATGAGAGGCGAGAAAATTTATTACGCTTGTATATGGAAAAGCAATTACATTGTGCGAAGTTGCAGGCACATGGGTTATAGATAGAATGGCCGTACATAATGAGCAAACGTTTCGAAAAGTTTCTTGAATTAATTACCGGAGGTGCAATAGTACGAGAGACTTTTTCGACTACGTGCGGCTGCGGCTCTGTAATTATAATTCGAACTCGTGTAAATAATCGACGATGAAAATTTAATAAAGCTAATGAACAACTTTCATAGAGTATTTTACTTTTTATATTTTCCTCATTTATTATGAAACTTGAAAAGTAAAAATATTGTGATTGCGAACAGCGGATTTACTTTCAAGTAATGAAAAGTATTTTATATTTGTTCAGTTATTCCCTTTATATGTTAAACAAAGTCATTACCAGTCAAGCATAGCTTACACTGTTAGCTGACTCTTGCTAATTGTTTCATTGCGCTTGTTATTTACGCATCAATGAAACGGCGAGAAAATTAAAATGATCGAATTATACTTGACTCATGTTAGGAAATTGCTTAGTTTTAATATTTAGCTCTCAAGCTTAAATTAGTTAATAGCTTTGTTTACAGAAATCCTAATGACTCATTTTGTAAACTGTTAATTTACCAGGCTATAATATTGAAACACTACAAGTTTCAAAGTTCGCAAAATAACTTTGAATAGTAAATGATCCGGTATTTAAAAATATTATACTAAATATGTATCTTTTCAACATTTCAATGAATCATTCAAATCAATTGAACTATTAATTAACAGAAAGCATATTTCTCGATTTTCAGGCAGTGGCGAGGAGTCGAGGACAGGCACAAATGATCCCGGCAAGTTGGGCGTAAAAAAGCCCAGACCAAAAGCCTCCTCGCCAAATCGACAAGGGCCACAGCAGTGTCAGGTATACCGCCCATTTGTATCTCAAACATCCGTAACAGATAAAGTACTTAAATTTTACTGTTTTTTAAAATTAAGGTTTCTTTTTTCTAAATGGTCATATAAATTATTACACCTATATATTTCTTAAAAATGATCAACATTTAACTTTAAGTACTTTACCATGAACACCAAACACAGACGATCCCCGTCCACTTACGACAAGGATGGTGGAGACTCAGTCAGTGGTAACGATCCGCGAACGGTCAGCCAAGCATCTATTTAGACAACGAAGGTCCAGAAATTAATTTACCAGCGTCCATTACGCTCGGCTGAGTTACGAACTCGCTGGACTCCCGCTTTCGAAAACGCACGCCGGAAAATCCTGCCGCGAACTTGGAGCATCGCGTGCGAGCGGCTCGCTTCCGCGTTTATCCCAAAGACTTCGCGCTCTCACGCGGTTAACGGGCCAGCGCACGCGCGCGCGCGGAATCATCGGTTGAGTCTGACCCACTTTGCGTTATTTCGTGGTAACACGCGTTTATTTCGGAAAACTCGCCAGGCTTCTCTCTGTGCGGTGAACAGGTTTTTGAAATTCGCGAAAGTGCTCTCAAGTTTTTCGCTGTTTTTCTGTGGAGAGGGTCACGGGTGGATTGTTATATAGCTGCTTACGCTGCGGAAATTCAGTGAACGGCAAAAATAGAGAGCAAAGATTACCATAATGCTCGTTACTTGCGTAATTGGGAATGGAATTCTGTATGTAAATTCGTCCTGCGATATTTATTGAAATTTTACTTAAAATATTTGAAAATAATGACTCATGGGTATTAAAACTCTTATACTACTAATTTTGATTAAAATTTATACGAAATAAAAAAAACTCAGCCACGCAGTACACTTGAACTAACAAAATTATACCACAAAGGTCAAACCTATAGACCCGTAAAATTCCAGCCCCCCTATAACACTAATCCATTAGGCGCAACGAAGGCGTCATTGAACCACCAGCAGTACCGAGGCATATACCCCCGCCCACACGATCATAGACTGAGAGAGAGAGAGGAGAGAAAGAAAGTGCAAATGGCCGCGCTGCTGCCAGTACACCGAATCTCGCGCAAAGAGACACGGCCGTATATCTGCCCACCCAACCGCACACATCCATATATCTATCCCCATGCATAGCTCAGCGTTTCGCTGCCGGCCTTACAGGTGGCCGTCCATGAGCCTTGTCAGAAGATTCTTGAATATTCATCGCGCCGCGCGCTGTCGACCTTTAAACCACCTAGCATATATCGAACGTGCACGCGCGCGACGACACGCTATATATGTATACACAGCAGCGAACGAATCGTGTTTAAAAACTGTTAATGCTCGAAGGCACGCGTCTGTCTCTGCGGAACGAGATCGCGCAGGAGTAGAGAATCTCGCTCTTCGATCGTTGATACCACCCCTTCTCTTCCTCGGCCTCCGGCTCGTCGCTCTGTGTCGCGTAATTAAATGACGGGCCTACCCTCGACAAGGCTCGTCGATGTATCGAGTTAGCGACGAATTAGTTCCCCCCACCCCCACGCGCCTCCTATTCCCTTATCCTCCGGTTCGGCGCGCGCGTGCTACGCTATACGCTCGTCGCGTTCTCCGCCTCCTCCTCGTCTATCTCGCTCTTACCTCATTTATCCCCGTCCCGTCTATGGCTCTGCGGCTCTTTCCGTTACGCCTCTCGTAGTTTACCTAGCGCTCGCGCGCGCCCTATGCGTTACCGTTGTACGCGTGGCTGTATATAAATCAATAGTACACCTATATGTTTGTAAAAATTGGATATTTTCTTTATTCTATATTATATTTTTTCATTTTAATTAGTGATTATAGCATTGGAAGGGATTCTCTTAGCATGGGTATTATTGGTTTCAACCGAAATTTGATATATACGAAAAGGTTCAAATATCGTTTAGTTGAAATTGCATATTCCCAAAATTACTTTTATACGCTTGTTTTGATTACAAACAAAAAGGATCTATCGCTGCGCAGACTATCGAAAGTTACGGCTGCGCGCTCATCTCTATTCTGTACTAGCTCGTCCAAATCCCTACAAAGCTACCGTACACTTGCTTCTTTTGTCACCTCAATTATCCTTCTCCAGGTTCTGACGAACAAACGCGCCTCGATCGGACGTATACACACGGCACCACCTTCCCCGTCAAAGTATTAAAGCGCTTGTAGAGTGCACCGTGCCCTAGCTAATTGAAATAAACCGCCCGTATCGACCACCCGTGTCTATCACAAAGCGCGCGACGAAAAGACGCCGGTTAAAAAAAAGGAAAAAGAGGACGAGAGGGCGATACTCGATTAGCCGAGCACTTGATTAATTCTGAAATCGGTAAATGAGCTTGAAAAAGGATCGGCAAAAGAGAGCGAGCGAACACGATGAATGTATAAAGGCCGAGGAGTTACAGGGGAGGAACTCGGGGAACGAAAGATAAACGAGAAGAGGTGGACGCGAGAGAACGAGAGAGAGAGAGAGGCCCGTAATATCCCGTGACGTATTAAAGGCAAAAAAGGGGGAGTAACGTACAGTACAGCTCGCGAGCGCGCTTCGTGTCGATTATCGTCCGCGTGCTCTCTTGCTTTTCCGATATCTGCCGCCGGTATATCCCGACTCTCAATCTCTTTCCCTCTCTCTGTCTCTCCTGCCGCGCGCGTTACACCCAGAGGGTGGAAGAGAGAGAGATCAAAGCGATCACGACGTCCGGGTCGTTAAGTTAATTAATTGACCGACGTCGGCGCACGCGAGCGAGTGAGCGCGCGTGGAGGGACGGCAAGTTGGTGTCGCTTTACCCTCTCACTCTTCTTCCGTCTATATACGTCGTGTCGGCATGGCGAAGGATCGACGGAACGGAGTTGCTGCTCGCTGGTGCGCGCGAGCAAAGATAGAGACGTACGGCTGCGCGCGAGCGTGTATTTTGTTGTTTGCGATGACGATGTGGTATATATAGAGAGAGACACATCGCCGCCGCGCGAATCTAATGAGGGAGTTAATTTGTGCAATGATGCACTTTTTTCTTATACAGCTTCCCGCAGTAATAAGAGCGTTGAAACTTAATTATCGGTGAAATCAGATCATTCGTTTTATTTGTCTACGAGTAAATATGTAATAAAGATGTTTGTTTCTACTACGCGTATTTCATTTTGTCCGTAATAATATATCTATAACATGTTAATGGATGATAATGAGAATTTTGATGCATAAGTATAGTGTTTCTTCAGAAACAAAAGTTTCCACTTTTTTAAAATTTGAATAAATCAAATAAATTAAATCCACTTTTATAATGAGGGTTTTAATAACTTTTATCGATTGAAAATATTACTTTAATGACTTGAAAGACTTTTCAGACTTTTTCAACATCAAATGAAGTTACACAATTTTATAGAACCATGCCCCTAACATAATCAGGGATCATATTGTTAAAACTAATTAAAATGGAAAAGTATTATTATCAATTTCTCAAGGACTACAACCCCTTCGCTCATCATAAACTTCCAATTCATCAAACCGAGCAATCTTATTCCCATTGGTTTAAAAAATTTCAGCGCGCGCTCGCACACATTTACGTAAACCGGCCACGGACGTGGCACACGTATTATATATATACATGTACACCTTCGTTGACACTGTTCTCGGGCGAACTGTCGCATGCGCGCAACGCCCGCGTCGCTGACACTGGCCCCTTAATTAACCAAACTTTCGGGCAAGTTGGATACGACAACGCGGCAACTATATATATATGTACGCGGTCGTCGGGCTGCAATCGCGTCGTCGCCCTCTGATTTCCAACCCAATTTATTATTAGTCGCGTGGAAATTTCGCCGCGGCTTATGTATAATGCACGCCCGCAGTAAGAGACGTGAGTTGGTTGTCTTCAAACGTTTCAAAGTGTTTACGAGAGGCTGTTATGTCGAATGATGGTGTCATTTCTAATCTTATACTTTATGTATCTCTAGTATTAAAAGTGCGATTTAGCCAAAGCGCTGAGAAATATCTCGCCAATTTTTTATTAAATTTCAACTTGTAAAAAAAGAAAGTAAAATTCTAGTATAACTAAAGTCGGCTGATCTTGGAGGCACATGCTTATACACGCGCGACTGTCGCGTGTTTGACACACATGCGCCGCGTGTTCTTTGATACGACGCGGTGCCACGACGGTGCTGTATAGATATATACACGGCATTCCAGCGCGTCGACGTCTCGATACTTCCTCTATCGCCTCTTTTCTCCCGTGCGAGCGCACGTCTATCTCGAATTACGCATTCCGGAGGCGACGGGGCGCGCACAGCCGACGAAGACACGCGCGGGACAAAAAGAATGTCGGAATAGACGGACAAGCGAGTTTCAGCCAAATACAAACAGACGAGGAAAAAGAGAACGACGAGGCTTGGCTGCTGCTGCTGCAGCTGAGAATTTTATAGACGTAAGCCGGGTTGTCGTGTTTTCTATTGTACTTTTCATGGTAGTTATTTTTTGAGGAATGAATTTAATCGTTAAGGGAATATCCGAGCCTTTATACTATTATGTTGATAATAAAGTACTAATTTAGAATTACATTTATTAATGATATTTGCGATTCTTGACTACCCGTATGATTCATTTGCTTTGTTCTTTTATTTGCAATAAAAAATTTTCATCATTGTCGTCAATTTGAAAGAATTCGATATCTGTTGATTTGAAAAAGCAAGCATAAGCCACTTTTTGTAGTTTTATATCTTTATTTGTTATCACGACAATTATATTTACTATTCCGGTTTTTATCATCTTTTTACATTGACAAACGTACCCTAAAAGTCAAAATGAATGCGTTCACAAGTTTGATAAAATTTGGCTAATCAATCTTGCTATCTAATTATTATATGCTTATTAAAATAAAATATTTTTGCCCACTCGTATACCAGTTCTAGAAGTTACAACAAACTTGTTTAACATTGAAAATAATAAAACAGAAAAATCTACGCACATAAAAGAAAATTAATGATGAAATTTCATTAGCTTTTACAAATTTTCCCACAATTATTCATCGACTAAATTAAAATTTCATAATTCGCGGTTATTAAAAAATGACTTAAAATCCTAAAATAATGTACAAATTATAAAGTGTAAAACCCCAATATTTATATCACATTTTATCGAAATGCCTGAAAGGCCCAATAACTCGAATAACACGAATCCTTAGAATTTTCCGGGCGAACCCTCGCGTTCGAGAGAGCCGGGAATCTGAAAATCGTACGCATATATAATATGAGAGTACGAAAAATGTAGGCAGAGAGAAGCAGCCGCTCGCAAACGCGGGGATAAGGTACCGCACACGACGTGTGCGCGCGTTCTCTCCGTCGAAGGATGGGTAGTAATGATGTTTGTTCAGCTTTCGAAGGGGACCCCGTCGTCGCAGAGCAGAGTAAACCAGGAGCCGGGCGCGCGCGAACCGACGTGTATCCGCGAATGGCTGACGAGCTGCCATGCCGCTTCTCCGCACATTCGAGTATATATAGAGCACATATACACGCTGAATTCGGGTTTTGGCACAGAGAAGAGGGAGAAAGAGAGAGAGAGAGGGGGTGAGGTAGAGAGACGTGCGCAGATGTGTCATCGTCGTCGTTGTCGCGCGCTCGCGAGTAAATTGATGCTCTATCTCCCTCTCTTTCTCCTCTATATATCCGTGCGCCGCGCGAGGTGTTCGCGCATCTGGAGCTCCTTAGGAGAGTTAAGCTGCGCGCGCGCAAATTAGATTTTCTGCTTAGGGCCTGTGGAGTAGGACTCGGCGCACTCTCGCCACCTCGACGAGTAGCGTCCCACTTCCGATCCTCGCCACCTGAAAGGCAATATCCTTGCGCTGGCGCATACGTGGGTGCCGTGAGATCTCGTCGAGTTCGACTCGCTTTCTGCATCATGCTCCGAATGCCCGAGGAAAGATGGAGAGCGCGAGATAAAGCCCGCGTCAAGGGGAGACACGCGTTTGGTCCGTTGGAGTGAGAGAAGTGTGAGAGGTAGTAACGGAGATCTTTCGAAATTCTCTCGAGCGCGCAAGCGAGTTTCAGCTGGAGTTTTAATTAATTAATTTTACCGGGATAATTTTGGGATGTACTCGTGCTTTGCCAAAGTGTTTGTTTATCAACATTATAAAATCAATATTCAAAATTGATGCTGAAGAAATCTCGGCCATCGGACAATTATTTTTTTCAATATTAATCTGATATAGAAATGTTAACCAACGGTTGGCGAACTGTTTGTCAATTTTTAAATTCAAAAGTTAACACCATGACTATTTTGCTATTATCGACAAAGAACAAGTATTTATACATGTAAAAACATTATATTATATGGATGCTTTACAATATAATCATAGTTTTAAATGGTGTTAATTAACTTTTCATTTCGATTTGATTAACATGCTAACCAACAAAGTTGGCTTATTTTCTACCAGAGTAGACAATGTTAGAAGTAGAGGTTATAAATTCACCAATCACAGATTTATCTGGCTGCACCACTGCGAAAACTTAGCCTCCCTCTTCGTCGATCTTTTCAAATCAAATAATCATTATTTCGACAAATAGTAATCAATGAGCGCGTCGCCCTATGTAAACGCGCTGGCTTTAATAATGATAATAAGACGACTGGCTTTCCCTTACCGTTCTCCCCTCTTTCCTATTAGCAAATACATTATGAAATCTCCCGGGTGGTACCGAGTTAAGCGCGAACTCGCGATTTCAATTTCCCCGCGAATGGAGGCCGCATCGTGCTACGGTGGAGAGAGAGAAAAAAGAGGGAAGCGCTCGGGTGGCATCGATCGGTGCACTGGCGTGCGCGTAGTCGCGTCAAAGCTTTTCAATTAAGCGAGAGGAAATGAAAATCATAATATTTGCCGAGAGCTCAGACACGCGCACGCTTTCTTAATATACTCGCGCGTAATATCAGATTTTCCGACCAGCCGCGCGCGCACGCGCGAGTACTCCAAAGTTGTTTTTTATCTCCGATTCGGGGAGCCGCGCTCTATCTCTTTTTGTACGCGTTCTTTTCTCACTCTATCGTTTCTTGCGCGTGCATATACGCGCGAGAACAAAAGTTTTTGCCTTCGCGCGCGTCTTCTTTGCCCTCCTCCCCTCGTGAAAATCGACTCGGCTGGTAGTTCGGACCCGAGTGAAAATTGCGGAAACCGTAAGACTTTTCCAATAATGAAAGCGCGAGTCTCTACGTAGCCCCGGATGAAAGGGAGGAGGCGGAACGGCAGGTCGCAGGTGCGCTGAAAATTAATTTCGATTCAACGCCGCGGTGCGTCCTGTGCTTCTATACTTGTATGTATGTATATATGTACGTATGCGCAATGGAGGAGAACGAGCTCTCGGGTGTGTAGGAGAAGGGGCGAGAGAAAGTCGGGTCAAAGTTGCTCTCGGGCCATCGCTTATTTATTCGCGCGGAAAAGCTCGTCAACTCGATCTTATGCTCGGTTGCGCCGCTTATCGCATTACAATGCGTTTATGCCTGGGTTTTTGATTCCACGAGAGTTGGGGGGAGAGGTGGTGAGGAAGTTGCGAAAATTTTCATCGCCCGCGTTCCTTCGCGTCGACGAGATCACCGGGGCTCTTTGTGCCTCCAGCCCGGAGGAATTCGTATTCGGTGAAAAATCTATTGAAAGCTTATTAAAATTTTTCAAATTTTCAGCGCTCGTGTCGCTTTGCTTGGGGTTCAATGGTCCTTTAAATGATTAGTTTTTTTTTTCACTATCAGAATATGAAAAGATAATAATATATAATTTTTTGTTGTTACTTTTTTTATTCAAAAAGGGGAAATTCATTCAAGTAATTGATACATAATATTTTATATAATAATAGCAATATTATTAAGCAGTATCAGTGTACATATTGTTATGCCAAAATTAATTTTTCGAATAATGTGACACGTATAAGATATAACGACCATACTCAGAAAAATTGTATAGAAAATTTATCACATTATTATTTAATACGATGTAGAATTTCGGTAACTATACAAAAATAAGATTCTTCTTCAAAGTAATCTTTATAAGTAGACAGAATTCCCAACTCTTTAGAAATTGATATAATATTTGGGAAAGTAAGGAATTTCCTAATACTGTATGGATGAATACTGAACTACTTTTTAGCAGTTCTGTGATGATGTGTTCACTTTCATGTCCGCAGTTCTTTCACTAATCATATTCGATAACTATATTAGTTTGTTTTGTTCCTGGAAAATCCGCATCTAAAATTCTAATAAAAATGTCTCTCGCTGCAAAAGTTCTCTGTACAATATCTGAATTACTTCACATAGCCCAATACAAACCAATTAACAAGCATCCCAAAACAAAAATCATTTTTCTGTCCATAGAACTTAATGAGTTTCATATAAAAGTATTAATGGCATCTAATTCGTCATTACCAGAAAATGTGCGTATTCCCTCTATCCGGCCATCTCTACAATGAAACAGTAACACTCTCCATTGTTTCAACGAAAACAAAACAAATTGAGCTCTCCCTCTCCCCATTCTTCGTCCGCGAGCGAGAAATGAAAGCTAAATGGAGCGACAAAGCGAACGCCGAATCAGCAAAGAGAGCGGGGAAGGGGGTACAGCGCGCCACGGTGGTTTTCGCGCTCTGTTAGTCCAGCGCGATGGGAGAGGGGCAAAACTGCGGGTGGTAGCTATATATACTGCGCGTGTCGCAAAAACCAATCGATTCATGCGATTCGCGCCAATTATTTCGGCGCCCCCTGCCGACTAATAAGCACTAGCTCCTGCTCTGCGCTCGTGAAATCAGCTCTTCCGTGATTTTCTCCCCCGTTCTTTTATCCCTGGAATTTTTTCCACCACGGCTGTGTCACGCGCCGATGGCCCGTAACAATCGCAATCTGTGGTTTCCTCGACGCTTCGGTACATTATACTTATATATTTTTCGGTCTTCTCGATGCAAAGGGCATTCGACTGATTATAATTCGATTGAATAGAAATAATTTCCGATGCGGCTGCTGATTACGTCATTCCAGTGGGCGGGCATTAGGGAGGTGGGGGCCGGCAAAGTACCCTAGCTAACGCGGGACTGCGGATGAATCGGTGGGCGCGCGCGCGCCGGTGAGGGCCATGAATATTCAAATGATGTTGATTTTATGACGCGAAATTAAGGTTGGCCGGATAACAAGTCCGCGGGATTTAATCATTATATGCGCTGATTGCAATTTCACGCTTATGATTCTTGTTAAGATTTATGTAGTTTAAACTTGCTTGAATTTCAATTCTTTGCCAGAGTTCTGGCGGCTGCATGAGAATATATCATCGGGCTGCTAAATTTTCATGATGGTCATTTTAATAAAATAAATAAACAGTGCATGGGAATACGCTATTGGATTCAAAACTATAACTATTCTACATTTCTAGCAGTTTAATTATTCCAGAGAATTCACAATTATTCATGATAATCAATTAGCTTTGAATGATCCTTTTTCTTCTCTTCATAGCACTTATCGTTGTTTCAAACTCCTTTCATCTATTTCGTATCTTCGGAAAAAAATTTCATTAAAAAATTTAACATTACGAATAATGTCCCCAGCTGATCGTTTTATTTTGAACAATTGTTCCAATTTAAAGAAAGACTACTCGAAAAGCCGCACAGATCGCGCTACGCGTCGTAAACAAAGCGAGTGCCCGCCAACACTCAACCATAATACGACCTAGCGATTGCTCAGCATCCTCGAGATTTAAAAGCTAGCGCGGGGGGCAATCGCATGCAGCCGCCACGGCGAATTGACGAGCTTGAGTTAGGAAAACAGGCCGGCGAGCTGACGGCAAGTCAGGGGGTAATCCCGATCCTTTATCGGCCCTCGTAAAACCCCCACTCCCGCACCTCGTTTTACGAGAGTCATGCATGCTAATTGAAAATTGCTGACCGGCGATTTTACAGGGAGTTTGCGGAACGAGTATCACCGATGCCGAGCTCGATTTATATGCGCCCGAGCGCGTGCGCTTCAGCGGAGCTGATGCTTTCTTTTCGCTTTTCACATGCTCTCCTCCATACGATTTAACGATCGGCCTGGTCTTTAATAACAAAATCTAATTTTGAGCCTTGAAGAGTTCTCCTGCCTGGCTTCTCTTTTCAACTTTTATTCTTACGAGACTGTACGTGTTTAGCTTGAAAGAGGCAAAATAAAATTTTCCGTGAAAGATTTTTTTAGTCAAAAGCGATTCTTTAGTTCTATTGATACCTTTCATTTATGTATACTGATCGAATGGTACATGATGGTATATCAATTTTATAATTTATAGATAAGATATGACTCTTTTTTCATAGTACTAACAAGGGGAGGGTCTAACCTGCGAGAAATAGATTTTAGCAGGCAGTGGAGAGTCGATTTCTGGTACCTAAAAATGAAGCCCAGTGCTAACAATTTCGTCCAATCGGCCCTTTTTCTTGAGATATAGACAATTTAATCCATAATATCCTCTATATTGCTTAAAAATTATGTCTTCTATTGAGTGTCACATTGCAAATATTTATGATACGAAAATTAGCAAAAAAGATTATAAGAGTAGACAATAAAGGCTAAAATTTAAGCCCTGATTCGTGAAAAAATATTGATTTTTTAGGAAGTTTCAAGCAATCAAAGATAGCGTACGAAAATGGTTAAAAATACGATCCATTTAATCGGTTAAAATAAAGACAAATTTTTAACCATTTTCGTACGATATCTTTGATTGCTTATAACTTTCTAAAAAATCAATATTTTTAACGAAATAGAGGATAATTGAGATTAAATTACCCATATCTCAAGAAAAAGGGCCCATGGACGAAATAGTCAGCAGTGGGCTCCATTTTTAGGTACCTGAAATCGACTCCCAATGCCCGCTAAAATCTGTTTCCCGAAGGTTGGACCCTCTCCTTGCAAGTATTAACGGAAAAAGTATACCGATGGTCTCTCAGATAGAATATTAATAATGAATATATAAAATTGATATGAATAATATTATTGATTCATAATAGTTGCATTCATGTCCAAGCAAAAACTTACTTATACATATATAAATAGAAGAAGCATAATGTGAAAGGCGAAATCAGTAGTAAACTCACAATTTCGTCCGCCATTCAATAATATTGTAAGAATTACTAATTATTAAAATGGAATCCCTATTTATTTAGATAAGTAAATTATTGCTTGAACAAATAGTGATGTTTTAAGTATGTTATGGAATGTCGGATGAAATTGCGATTTTTCTACTAATTTCACCAAATTATACCGAGACATTTCACAATTTTCCCCGATTAAACATATTTTAACTAATTTTTAATAGTAGCATTAGTTTATTGGGTTCAGTTACTTTTATCTGCAGATCACACAGTCGTTCGGATTCTCATTTCCAAAAGATGCATGTAAAAATAATAAGGATTGTTATAGTTCATACCCCTCAAGAGATATAAACAGCACTAATCTGTATAATTTTATCTCCACTGGCACACTTACATCCAACTATTCTCCCTCAAAGTTATACACATCACCATCTTTTTTGAAACCCCTACAGCGTAACGAAAGCACAACTGCGCGACGGTATACCAACGTCTAATTGTATAATTAGATTCCACCGTCTGCGAATATAACATCTCCAGTGAGTTAATTAGCTCGAATTCATAATATTCTGATCCGTAGATGCTGACGTGCGCGCGCGTGCGAAGAGGAAGTTGTCGGGTGCGCTTAGCGTTAAGTATAGTCGAAGTCAAGAAGCGCGACGCGGGGCGCACAATGTCACATGCGTCACGCTAGCGGCAGCGAGGCGCAGTCAGCCTGCAGCAACGGCAGTAACAGCCCGACTCTAACCTTCTCTTCCCCTGTTGCTTTGTGTTCGCAGGTATGCGGCAAAGTGTTCAACAACGCATCGGCGCTCACGAAGCACAAGCTGACGCACAGCGACGAGCGGAAGTACGTCTGCACGATGTGTGGCAAGGCGTTCAAGCGGCAGGACCACTTGTGAGTTCAACCAGAGCATACATATACATATCGCTATCTCTATATATGTGTATAAGCTTAAGTCTATGCAGCCTCTGTCTGCCATTCCTTCCCTCCTCTTTCCCTCTCCTCTTTGACACTTCTTTTTGAGACTATACCATAGCAGCAATCTGCGCGCATATCATTTTACGACATCTGCATGCATCGCGTCGTCGCAAATTCCAAGAATTAAGGATGACGATGCTGTGCTTTGCAAATGTGCAAATGTATCCTTATGGTATACAAATCGCAAACTGTCGACGAAATACGTTTACGAAATTCATCAAAAGATCGGGTCTTACCGTACTTCGCTCTTTCTACTTCTATGTTGTTCTTGCTACTTTCGCAAAACTCGATTAATAAATTGCTTCTTATTGGAAAATGAATCATTCTTTATTAAATCGGTTCAGTAGCTTTGATACAAAAAGAGATATAAACACAAAATATAAACGATCTGAAGAAGAGTATATCGACAGGTGGGTGAAATATTGACCTAAGAGCTTAACTTTGGAAATTAATACGATTATTTATGGTAAAAACTCACAAAAATGTAAAAAAAAACGTCAATGATCTGGAAGTTATGGGAAACTGAGATATTCAACCTTCAATTGTTTGCCAATTTCACATAAACAGTGCGCAGAGATCTATCTCAATGAAATCGATAAAAAATGACAACAATCGTGGCATGCGCTACATCATCAACACTTGATATTCAAACAACACAAACAAAGAAAGCGAGCCTGATACCTGCTATACCATTCCACGAATACTTAGCTTGCACACCCATGTTTGCTAATACTTCCGGTGGGTTGCGCTCGGGCAGCGAAGTATCGGCACTCACGTCGCCGCCACCGTTGCCCCTTCATTATTACGCGAAACACGCTGCGGCCGGAAAAAACAATGGGGACTATAGTATATATTCTCGGGCAAAAGCCAGTAGCAGGAGAAAGAGTGAGAAAGTAGTAGCTATATACGCGGACCGAGGATTCAATTCCTCGAGCAGCTAGCAGGAAAATAAAGGAAATAAACGGGAGGAAAAGCTGAAGAAGAGGACCGAGAAGAAGAAGAAGAAGCGAACGGGGAATCAATAGCTTCGCCGTAGGTCTACCTGAGGCCTTCCGTTGACTCAACTACCACCACTGCTGCTAGCGACTTGGCTCGGGCTAACTGGTCGACTATCTTCCTCTCTCTGCCTCTCTCCCTTTCTCCCTCTCTCTCTCTCTCTCTCTGTCTGTCTCTCTCTCTCTCTCTCTACTCGTGTATTTCCTTCAAAGACTCGCGCGTGCGTCGGCACTTTCTCTCTCTTCCTTCCTCCCTCCCTCTCTCCCTCTCTCTATCTCTCTCTCCCTCTCTCTATTTCTCTCTCTCCCTCTCTCTATTTCTCTCTCTCTCCCTCTCTCTATTTCTCTCTCTCTCCCTCTCTCTATCTCTCTCTCTATTTCTCTCTCTCTCTCTCTCTCTCTCTCTCTCTTTATCCGTGTGCGCGAGCGCGCTGCACGTTACTATTTCATTCGAGGGGGCGAGCGAGCACGACAAAGACGAACGGGCGCTCGGCGAACGAGCTGACGCTGCGCGGACGTTTCTGCGGATTAGGAGGAGGAGAAGACGGCTCGGAAAAAAGTTCGCGTCGACGTTATTTGCTCGGTGAGCTCTCTGTTTCTCCCTCTCTCTCTTTCTTTTCCGTCTATGTCGGTGCACGGGAGGGAGGTGAGGGGATCGATGCGCGTCGCGCCACATTTGTCGGCCGGTTTAGAAAGGGATGATTGTGGCCAAGGTGTATGTGTGTGTGTGTGTGTGTGTGTGTGTGAGTGTGTGTATGTGTGTGCGCTGCTCTGTCAGGTGGTTTGAGCAGTCGGGGATTATATCTTGTTGGTTGTGCGTTTTTCCGGGCTCCGAGTGGTGGTTTTGGGCGCTTCTCGGTCTCCAAACAGATGACGAAAATATTTTTCTTTGCAATTAAGAACGCGGTGGTATGGTTACAACACTATATACTGATTTCCAATTTTGATTTGAGAATTTTTTCCCTCATAATTTTTACGTGTCGACGAAATTACATTTTACACTGGGCCATTTAGTAACAATAATGGCATAACAAATGAAATATAATCGTCAGAGAAATGTAGCATCAAAGTCAGTAATCAACCTAGAGAGGCCGCACGTCGGAATCACTCATTCCCTGAATCGCAGCAATAGCAATTAACCTCGGTGTATCACTTTCAGATTGTTTCTCTCGCATGCTGCGGAAAGACAGGCGGCATTTCATTGCGCATTTCCACTCAAAACACTTCAGCCGCCCGCCAGAATCGCGCACAAAGTTTCAGCAGGTCGGCGTCTCATTAAAATTCAACTAAAAAGCAATCCATTCAGTGCAGCTCGAGAACGGAATGCGCGCGAAAGTAATTTCGAAATTAACTTCACTCGCCTTATCCTCATTTATTAAAAGCAGTAAATATAGACGCGGGCGCGCGGGCATTTCGGCGCGCGCAATAAACGAGGCGCGAGTCGTTCTTTTTATCTCCAACTCTCTTTTTGTATCGACGCTCGCGATCATCCGGCGGCGTGCCTCGTTAACCTTCTCTGCCTCTAATTGTCCGCTTGCCGCGGTGGTAAACCAAATTGCCTCTCCCGCTCGCGCACGAGCTGGGACACGCTAACGAGGCCAGCGGGAGATTTGCATTCGACACGGTCGTCTCCTTTAACCGCTCGATACTTTTATTCGTCGATTGACGTCACTTATTCCTCTTTTTAGCGTCCTCTCCCTCGGCTGCAGCTTCTTTGTCCTGCGCGACTCTGCCCGCGCCTTTTATTTTTATTACTTCGCGAAGGACTTTTCGCCGTTCCGCACTTACTTGTCTTTGTGTGCCTCGCTCGGCGCGCGAAATAGCCATAGCCGCGCTGTCGTTGCCGCCGCGCGTGAAAAAGTCTTATCTCTGTTTTTCGCGAGATTTAAAAGTTTTCCGTGAAAGAAAGAGAGGGAAAGAGGGGAGCAGGGGTAGGAGGGTCGGGGAAGGAAAGACGGACCGATTTTATCGGGCCGCCACGGAGATTTAAAGCAGGTGCTTAAATCCTCCGATCTCTCGAGTTCTTTTAAAAGACGATTTCGCTGAAGAGGGAAGAGAGAAGGCCTGCGCAGCAGAGGCTAAGTTTGTTTCTTCTTAATTTAGTAACAATAGAAATGACTTGAGTTTCTTCGTTCTTTCTTTTACGCCGAAAAGACGAATCTTCTTTCTTTGACGCAAATTGTAAGTGACGATGATTTTAAATTATATTTAACCATTTCAATAAGAAACTCGTACTGTTACTTTGAAAGAACCATTCTTCATTTTCATCAATTATTATGAAATTTTTTGAATGTGAGCTATTCTGCACAAACTTGACACAGTCAGAATACTTTTTACTTTGGTACTTATATTTTGCAGAAACATTTTGTTGAATTTGTTGTGCAATCTATTCATATACTACTCTTACTGACAAGTATATACTTTTATTATCAATAAATTCTTTTTCTGGTTAAAAAATCAATGCGCATTTTTAAAATCTTAATATAAAAATTAAAAACTTTCTTAAATTTAATCTTCTTTTATGGTAAAAATGGTATAACGAATGAAATTCCCCATTTATATCCGGAACAGGCCAATGAACTGCCCGGACTTTTTCTTTAAAAAATTCTCGATTCAAGAGATTTCCTTCTTTCATCGATACTTACTCAATTTTCCTGTCTTCCTCAGTTCGGCTCTCGTCTGGGGAGGCGATCAAGCGTAGCGCGGCGACGACGACGACGACTTCCTCTCTTTCCTCTCAGCTACACACAGCACAGCACCTTTTTCTTTGACGGGTATATAGTCGCGCGCTAAAAGTTCGGTAAATTAGCTTTTACAAATTAAAGCCGTTACGCCGTCGCCATCGTCGTGGTGGTAGTCGTGACTAGGGGAAAACTTTGCTGATTTAAGGAGTTCCGACGGTATTTCGCTCGGCCGTTAAACTTTCTTCGGCGACCGGGTCCGAACGTTCGCCTCTCTCTCTCTCTCTCTCTCTCTCACTCTCTCGCAAAATTTCGCGCGCGCGCGCGCCCAATCGCTAACGATCCGTTGCTCTTACGAGAGGTAGAGGGGTGGGCTCGTCGGGTCGGGTAAAAACCACATGCAGCCGTATGCTCGATATAAATTTGCCGCCTCGTAAATGACAATTTTCCTCGGCCCAATAAGCTCCACGGGATATTTTACAGACGGCTTTTTTGCCTGGGCCAATTGCAATCTGGAATGAAGCGCTAATGGAATGCTATATTTTACTTTGATTCTTAATGTAATTTCATATTCACGCGCAAATAATTTATTCTAGTTTAAATCAATACGAATTTTCAAAATAACTTTCGTAACCATAAGATTATATATCTTTCAAATAGCAGTTATTAAATTTTAACTCTCAGAATTTTTCCTTGATACGGCGTATTACGAGCTCAAAGCCACTGAAAGTGTGTATTATTTAAACTCCCAGGTTTCACTCCCCACTTATCATCTCCGATCCCTCCTCTCTTTCCGCGCGTTGAAGCACCTCTCTATATACTTACCCAGCTCGAGTCGCCCGAGAGATAACGTCACTCTGGCTAAAGTGGCCACGGCGACGACGACGACGACGAGGACGACTAGCCGCTCCTCTTGTCCGGGTCCCGAGTTATCGCCGGCGGCGCATCGCTCGCGCTTACGAGCTGTTTTATCTACTCTTAATCTCGAATCTCCGTCGCGAGCGGCTTTAACGACGTCGTTGCGCGCCCTGCCCCGTAGTTTCTCAGATTAATACAATTATGACGGAGTCGCATGGCATAGCTTCTTTCGTTGAGTAGAGGAGGAGAAAGAGGAGGAGAAGTGGACCCCTACTCGGAGACGACCCTCGAGAGTAGTCGCGGTAACGCGCGTCATCTCGTGACTCGCTCGCCGAGTCTTTTTTCTCTCCTCGAGTCGTTGCTGCCGCGCACAATTGGGTGCGCGGCACCGGTGGCTACTTGTTGCTCGCCCGCGCGCGTGGATGAGGGATCGTGTAGAGTTGACGTTCAGGAAGGAAATTGGTCCGACTTTCTTCTACGTCTTCGTCAAAGAAAAGCGTATTTCTTTGTATGTGGATAACCTGGCGGTGCAATCTTCATTGATACCTTGAAGTTCTCTATATTCCCGCAAATAATTTGTCACTCTAATTTTATGTTATCGACAATTCTACTTGTTTGATTCCACATTAATTTTTTGTCGATTGTCATTTATTTATTTCTTCTTGAGTTCGTGCCAAAAATGTTTAAAAATAATATCGATAAAAAGTATAATTCATTCGAGCATTGCATTATTATGGTTACAAAAATATA
>JAPYZO010002154.1:0-13875 GCA_030522905.1 Torymus flavipes
CAACAAAAAAAAAAAAAAAAAAGAAACCTTACCCACACCCATAAATCCACTCCGCATCAAGCCGCTAAACATCATCCCCTCGCCCAGACAAAAACTCTCTCTTTCAATAAAAACACTCGTTTAGCAGACACGGGGCTGCTCGAATCCCATAAGAAAACTTGGCTACTGCCACACGTGACGCGCGCGCGTGCCGAAACTTCCTCCTCCGGTTTTACAGCTCGTACGGCATATAGGCCTTTGATTTACGCGGCGCAAATGGCGGGGCCATCACGCGCGGCCTCCGATAATGCAGGGTGAGGGCGACGGTGGGAGATATCTGCATGATATATCCGAGGGAATACGAATGCGAATCCTCGGATAGCGGACTCGTATAAGACAAATCTCGCGCGCGCCGCATGATAAGAACGAAGCGCCGAAGCGAATTTCAATAATCCGCGTGGGAGGAATGGCCAACGATTCGTCGCGCGGATAGCGAGAGCGCTTATGAGTGTATTACGGTTTATTAGCTCGTGCGCGTCTGTGCTATGGCATTTGTCTTGGTAGGAGGGAGATAAGACCAAGTAATCGAACAGGTTTGTGTTGGAGCTCTCGTGGTAAGTGGATTTTTTTTATGCGTGAGTGATGGCGCGACAGGCGTGGTGACGCAAATCTTGGGGAGTGGAGGTGGGAAATTGGTTGGTGATAATGCGCAGGAAAATTTTTGGTGGTTTTTCATTTTTGTTTCGCAGGTTCTTGCCAATTATATTGCGAAATTTTGATTTATTGTATATTCAATGATAACAGTTTTTTTGATGAATGCAATTTGATAATGCTTTTTTTTTCAGGAAAATAGTTTTTCTGTGATTGGCATAAATATGAAGTACCTAAGAAATTGTATACGTACCTTTAGCTGGAAATGTTTTTGAAACTCATTGACATGTTGTATAATATTGTTCTGGAAACTTGTTCTCAAAAAAAGACGTAAAAAAACTCAATGAAATATCAAATTCAAAAAGTAACATTGTAACGTTACAAAGCTGAATAACAAAATGAACGTGCATTCACGGATGTTAAAATAATTAAAACGTGCTTCTATTTGAAAAATTCTTTTTCGTCTATTATAAAGCAAAACGACTATTGTATTGAGTTACTTCATCGAAACTAACGACCATTTCAATACCATCATCATATTTTTCTGAAAATACATCCTTGTTAACAAGGTATGAAAAAAAAAATCTTCCATTGTGTACATAATGAAAATAAATAAAATTTTAATGAATATTCAAAACTTCTTTATATTTATTACGTAAATATCAAAATTGTCAAAATTATAATACAAAAATAAACGAAACACTCCCTTCACAATAAACCAGCAGAGTATCTCTCCCTCGTCGAAGCCAACTACTTAATTCCCCGGCATTTTTCAGCAACGCGAAATGAGTTCGGTTAAGAGGCTTGCTCTTTTTCTCTTTCTCTCACTCCTCTCCTGCGACAAAATACGCGCTCGCACGAAACCAAAGCAAAAAAGAAAAAACGTCCAAGTCGCGTAGGACGTGAACGCGCGGCGCGAGGCAATTATATTTCCCGCGTCTGTATACAAAGGTGAAGAAAATGAAAAGCTCGCTCGCATTGTTCTCGCGCGGGGGACGAATGTCTGCTGAGGGGCTATTTCGCCGCGCGGGCCGCTATGCTGTCAATTACGTCGAAATTACGCAATACTTATATACACCGCTGCTCGTAGCGACTCTGCATTATTCGCGACGACAGCAGTGGCAGTCGAAAACAATGCCGGGATGATAAAAAAAAGAAAGAAGAAGAGAATGATCCGCCAGCTGTGCGCACGAGCTTCGGGAAAAATTGTTATTTAACGCTGAAAGAGAGAGCGTAGCGTCGGGAATGCTAATTAATGCTAATACACACCGTTTGAAATCTCATTTCGCTGCGACTAATGAATTATGCACGTTGCGCGTGCATGGCGGCCGCGCGAAAAATGCGGAGTTTATTCTCGCCGTTTTTCCGATACACACGCGCATATAGCGCGCGCGTGCTGAAAAGGCCGGGGAAAATATTATCATTGCCAGGGTATATGCGTGTCTAAGAATACACGTGTGCGCAGAGTGAAATAAAGAAAGTAGACAGATTCATGAGTTTTACACAATTCTCAAAATATGTATTTCAACTCGACTTTTCGTTTTACCTCAAACAAGTGTTTGTTCTTTCATTCTCTCTTGCTCTCTCTCCCTCTCTCACACACACATACGACCAGCAAAAGTCTGACAATCTCGGCTGTATACATTCGTACGCAAAATCGCCTATTGTTATCTCTACGCGAACTCGAAAGTGTAGATTATTCATCATCACACGCCACGCCTTTTTCTCCTCTCTTCCAGTCTATATCCGATCCTCGGAGCTTCGACGAAAATTCGCCGCTGCGACCATATCGTAAAGAAGAATAATTGTTAGCACTGCGCGATGTTTTTATTTTTTAATTGTTTTTTTCTTTCGATGTAATTCTTGTTTACATTTTTATTTACAGTCGATATACTTTTTCCTTTTGTTTTGTTTTTTTTTTCTTTTTTTTTTTAGTTTTTTGGTCTTCGATCAAAGTCCAACGACGTTGTTGTTCCTCCCTGGAATATTATGCGTTAGTATTGGCATTTTAAAATGAAAATACGTACAACACATGTCTGTGCGTTAGTATGAAAAATAAATACTATTGTAATTACAGTAAACAAAAAAAACATGAAGTGATATACTTGTAATAATAGATAAAAAGTCGAATGGATTTTCCAGCGAAGAAAGCAAAAAAACGACGTTGATTGAAGCTCGTTGAGAAAATGTTCCTATATCGTTTACATATGTGCACATTGGCTCGCTTACACAGTTCCAATACAAACGTCTCCTCGCTCTCACACAACGCAGTCTCGTTCAGTTTACGTACATTAACTTCGCTGCTCGCCATGCGTCCTAAATAACCTGTATTCATTTTTTTTTCTTTAATAACTTTGAAAATTGGCACCGTACATTCGTCGTAAAGTAATTCAGTTTTTTATGACGTAAAATCGTTCGCGCTAAAGGACGACCTTCTCTTTTTTATTCTACACTGAACTCGAGAATCTTTTCTTATTTGCTCCTTCTCCCTCGCTTAAGGTAAATCTTCTTCTGGAGTGTCTCTGCTCCTTACCTTGTAATTTATTGTAACGGTTAGTATAATTTTTTTTTCTCATTTTTTTTTGTCTTGAGTCTACATGCCTCGTGTGAAAAATAAACTTCGAACAGTACATCGCCGTATTAGTATATATATAATCATCGTCACGCTGATTTTTCGCTTAGCGGCATGCCGTGGTGACCATATCCTTCGTTCCCCCTGTGAATATAGTTTTTTTTAGCGTAGTAATAAGTTATACATTTTTTCTTTCTCTCTCTCTCTCTCTCATTCGCTTACTCGTCGGCGCTGCGCGTAATGTCGCTCACGATAAAAAAACCCGAACCACGAGAAAAAATATATTTACACATCGCTGCGTCTTGTCTCGTAATACTACTACTCTCTTACTTCATTCTTCGTATCTTACATTGTTTGTCTCAAACATCATTAATTCAAAGTTAGAAAGGTAACGTAAATGGTTACTCTTAATGCATACCTCATGCATATTCGCACACATTTAGAGAACAAGATAAATATACACTCGCAAAACTATCTTTAGTCGGGAAGAATAACTTAATCGTGTAACTCCTTTGGAATGAACAAAGTTCTTTAGGTTAGAATACACAAAGACATATATAAACAAAATACGATAGTTGGGTAAGATTTTTTAAATGCGATTGAAATATTGAAGATGAATATAATCTTTTTTTTTCTTTCATAAAATTGGCGGAGTTTGACATTAATGTAAAGACGATATCCATTAAATCAATGATTTTCCGTCTCTATTCACAATCTTCTCGAACGTATACCATCACATTAAACCGCCTCGTACAAAAATAACCCTAGTAGCCATCACACGTTCAATAGTATATTTTCACGTTTGATATCTTATTCCTCATCTCCGATCCCCCATCGTGATTTTAGAAGGCCGAACTGCCTCTGCATATGATTTTTAAGATCGCAAAAGATGCCTTACACCTATAAGAACCCCAATCGAAACTCACCTCTCCCCCGTCCCACGTATATAAAAAGCTACGAACAAACAAAACAAACGCAACAACCTCAAATACACAAAGCGCGATGATGAGCCTCATCATCCCACTTTGTCAAAGCACACCAGAAGAACAAGTAGAATAATCATCATAATCGTCAGAAGAACAAAAGTGTCGGACATCGTCGTCGCGCCTACAGCGTCTCCAGGAGATTCTGCACGAGCAGGGCGGGTGGGGTGGTCACCCTGGCCTTGCCATTGCTGCTGCTCCCGTTGGCGGTGCCACCGGCCGGCTTCCTCGTCGTGGTCGCCGCCGTGGCGGAGGCAGCAGCCTGCCGGTTGGCCGTGCAGGCCCGAACCGCGCTGCACCGGCCGCGCTCGAGCTGCTGCTCGGACTTGTTGCTGTCCTGCTCCAGCTGCACCGAGACGCTCGCTACCCGCGCGCGAGAGCCGCACTGACCGCCGTCCTGTAATCATAAGTACACATTCGCCAAAAAATTCATCTATATTCAATACTATATATATATATGTGTGTATATGTGTGTGTATCTGTACGTCTGCGTGTGTGTGGATGAGGGTGTAGAATATATAGGTATAGGGGTGAGGCTCGTCGCATTTGCGGATAATCCGTTAGGCTTGCGGTCGCGCGTCAAACTGCTGGGTGTGGGTGGGTAGAGGCAATTATCAACGTCAGTTACAGTGCGGGCTGCGAGAGCGCGCGCGCGCGCGGGGCATAATTAAAAGTAAATTGATGCCGCGTATACGCTGGCTGCCCGCGTTTAATGATATTGGGTTAATGCGATTTGTATGGACTTAGCGGTGCGCGAGGATAGCCCGCGGGGGAGTTGCGGCGGCTGTGTCATTTTTGGGAGAGGACGTATACCGTTCTGCTGGCGCTGATGAGCGTGGATTTTGGGAGAGGGTAGGGGGATAATCGTTTGTGTTGGGAAGGGTAAATGTTTTTGTTTGATTTAGTGGGTGTTTTGGGGTAATTTAAAATTACTGGTGGAATGACAAGAATAGCGGTTTGCTGGCGATTTGGCAGGAGGTGCGGAATATTTTGTTGCGAGTTGTGATACGCAGCAAGGGACTGTAATAATAACCATTGATGAATATTAAAAGAGTAGTTTTCGTACCAAGGACGTAAAGTGTAGGATTTTACGGCCCGAGTGGGGATTTTTCGCTCAAGTTTTTGCTAAGGCAAGTTCTAACTCGACGGAGCGCTAACAAAGGTTCTAAACTCAAGTTATCGCTAAGAAAAGTCCCAACTCGACTGAGCACTAAGAAAGGTTATAGAACTCACAAGCTTTTTTTTGAAGGAACGTCACCTTTTGCACATGTTTTTTTCTTTTCGATACGAAGTACACGACAACAAGGGTGTATAATTAAAAACGCGGTTTTAACCCATTTTTCTTATTTTATTTTCATGAAATTTGTTATTTTTTCACGTGTCAAACTAATCTATCTGTTTCTCATAATATGTGACCATTTTTTGCAGGTAACAAACTTCTTATTCAAATTGTCAATTGTATGACTGAATCAGAAAAATATTGTACAGCAATTTTTATTATTTTTGGGGTAAATTTTACTATATTTTTCTCAGGACATGTCATTGGGAAGAAAATGGGTCAGTTTACTTTGTGGAAAAGTTATTAAGTACAACGATAAATGAAAATCTGTTACTATATTTAATACATGGAAGTAGTACAACTCGAGTTTGGGTAGCCGCTGATTTTCAATCGGCATTTTTATAATTTTCCAATTTATATTTCGCACATTGATAATACTATTACAATCCCCTGACTAATTACTACATCTTTCTTTTTCTTTGGTTCAAAAAACAATAGTTTATTGTGCAACAAGGGTAGAAAATGAGCTTTTTGGCAGTCGAATAACCCTTCTTTCCGTGTTACACGCCGTTTTTTTAACGAGTGCATGAGATGACCTTTTTATATGCATAAAAGTTGGTTAGAGTATCGTGCATTTAGATTCGTTCACAATCCAGTTACAAATCATTGCATTTTTAGTTTTGATTTGAATAGCATATTTCACGAGAAATTTTTTTTCGTTTCCCCGCTAAACCCTGAAAAAATGAATTTTTTTTCATTCTTTCCTAAATGAAGCTCAGAATGCGCAATTTTCTATCCGTCTTTTAGGCATGAAAAAAAGACATTTCCCCTTTATCATTGTCTCTGAACACTGGAAAAAAGGTGACATAATCATACAAACGAAAAATGTCACGTCATGTTGTACATTAAATTTTCTTTATTAATTCATAGAAAAATGGACAGTAATTGTTTGTTTACGTGGTCTGCTTCGTAAGTACACAATAACTGCATCGTTCACTCGATTACGAAAACATTGATCACCTCAATGCCTCCTAACTATTATAAAAGCAACATTTCTCTATTGATTCACATAAAGTGCACGGTAATTTTGTCACTCCCTCCGTCCGACGTACACAGCAATATTGTACCTATTATCCTACCGTTGATTAAATTTCTTACACCTAACAGCACTAAACCAACAATCAATTATTATATCCGACGAAACTTTAACGAAGCGAACCCTTAACTCTATACGGACGCATTGTCTCGTCTTAAAACACCAAACATCGAAGATCCTCGAGCCGGACATTCACCATTATGACCGCACGACAATAGCCTGATTACGGGTAACCTCCCTACCTCCCTTCCTTGGATTACCAAATCCCCGCGATTATTTGTCATGTATCGATCAGTTATTAAGTCATTCGCGAATTAGTATACAGCCCGTATACAGGCTCGGCCTATATATGCTCGTTGCTTACATGTGCGCGCGCGCGCGCGTGTGTGTGTGTGTGTGTGTGTGTGTGTATACGTGTATGCCTATTCACTAAGACGTGCTTTATCGAGCGGAATAGACGATAATCAGTATTAAGGGCCACGTACTCTGAATATACGCCGGGGGTGCGCGCACGACAGGAGAGAGAGAGAGAGAGAGAGAGGGGGAGACGGTATAACTTCCTCGGCCTAAGTTTGAGGTGGTCAACTATGCCCGCGTACGTATAAGCAATGTTTGCTCTCTCCGGCTAGAATGCGCGCGAGTTAATTTTGCGAAACTCTCGGCTGTGTATATGGGTACATATACCTGCGGCAGGCTGTTGTCGGCGCGCTAATGAACGCGTTGTCTTGTCATTAGATTGATTGTATAATACCTAAGATTGTTCTCTATTTTCGCGGGTATTTTGCGCTTAGTCGAAGGGTACGTGTGATGGGTACTCGGTCGTTCGATGGGTTCATCACTTAATAGAAGTCGAGTATAATTCTAAATACTTTACTATCACACACACTCTGAATGTAAAATAGTAAAAATAACTACCTCAGTAGTTGAAATTCGTATACATTATTTCCGAAATAATATGCACTCCGAATACAGTGGGTATCTGATACTACATGTATATTAAATTTTTTTCAAATAGCAAAATTTAACTATTTAAAAAAAGTTAATAAGTACATACATACATTAGATGCCCACCATTTTGCAAGTGCACGACTTTTAACTATACTCAGATAGTGATTTTTCATTATTTTACATTTAGAGAGCACACTTTACATAATAATCTAGCCGGTAAAGTTAGGTAATTTCATAGAAGCTTTGGCGCTGAAATTAGAGAGTCGTTCGTAATGGGATACATTAAAATTTAGCCAAGCTTATTAGGTCAATAGAGTTAAGTTAATTTTCATTTTTCTCACGGCTGAAACTGTTTACCACTATAGTACATTGTGTCGCCTAACTATGATAACCTATACAAATTTAATCACGATAATAAATGTACCCGAAATTTCGAAGCGCACAATATCGGTGCGCCACTCACTCTAAGTACGTCGAAACATTTTGCTCGCCGATATCCCATTAATGCGCGCGTGTTCGCGGGAGAAGCGCAAATGAAAAGACAATGCGCGTGCCGAGGGGAAATTTGACGCGGAAATTTCGAAACGCGTAGTGAATCGTTTGAGGTACTTTGTCGTGTAACTTTCGTTGCCAGATATTAGCTACTTTATAGTAGCTCTCTCTCTCTCTTTCCTCTCTTCATCGCGTCCAAAGAATAATAGCAGTCCGGAACGCGAAGTTTCAAAATTGCAGAAGTCAAACGCACACACAGACATGTGCGTGTCTGTATGTACGCGTATGTGTGTATATGTGTGTCTGCTTGTATACACACGACTTCAAGAGAACGGCCATTCAAAGTGCCTCACAATGGCGACTATATAGTGGTACACAATATTCCTTTTTAACGTGCACACACATACACGTACCCAATAATTAACGAATCATATACACACACGCACGGCGGATAATCAGAGAGAAAGAGCCAGCCGCGGCATTTTACAAGCGCGATAAATCCGCGCGACTTTTTTCCCCCCATTTAACATTTCAAAGCCCGGCGCGAAATTGTCCGGTGGAATTATCGCGTTTCGAGGCGCGGCCGCGCGTCGAAGCGCAGTTGACATTCGGAATATCGGCAAATACTCCCTACCACCCCCACCCCCGGCATGAGCGCGGCAGATGGCGCAATTTTGCGCAAAGTTTTGACAGGTGCGCGCGAGCGAAAATTCTCCTCCCCCTCCTGTAAATCCTCTCTATAAAATATCCAAGCACGTGATTTTTGCTGCTGCGCTGATGAGCGCAAAGTTGTATATTGTGCTTGTAATCGTGGCTGGCGCACACACGGCGCGTCGGCGTTAGCACGCGAGAGGGAATAACTAATGCAGCTGTACGCGTGAGTTTCGTCGTCGCGGTATTAAGCGTTTTTATTTATATTTTTTCATGCCGTCGGTAGTCATTATAATTGTGATTTTGAAAGAATTATGAGCGGAATATATAATGGAAATTCAGGTGGATGTATGTTTTCAGATTATTAAACATTTATATAAGGTTTATGAATTTTGAAACTTTGTTTCACCAATGTTACGAGTACGATTATAAAATATAGATGATTATATTATATAGTTGATACAGGTAAGGAATTTATATAGCGTTAGTTTCATAAAAGTCTGGATGAAAGTTGACGAGTACAACGGTTCGGAAAAATTATTTTTGTAAGATACTCTGCAATTTGTCATTTTACATATGAAAAAAATCTGCCACAATTCTAAACTTTGTCCACTTGTACGCAGTGACAATTTTTTCCGTGAATCAACCTCGGGTGATACTTTTTGACACAGACTTTAATCCTGTATAAAAAAAAACTACAACCATCACCTATGCGATTATCAGTTCCTCCAACAACACGAGTAGCAAAATAATCCCTCACCTTTATAACCTATTTCCAACCTTCATTTCTCACTACCGCCACGTTCTTACAAATCGAATTAGCATCTGCATGTGTGTCAGACGCACCTATCCGCCTGGTTCGCAACAGGATTCATAAAACTTAATTGTCTGTAGAGCTAGACATTTCGTCGGAATCCAAGACAACGCGTTCGCGCTCGCCGCACCCGCTTGGAAGAGACGACGAAATGGCGGGGAATAGAGGGAAAAGGATTCACTGCTGCCGTACTTTCGCTCTCTCTCTCTCTGTTCTCCCAAATGAACCTATCTATTTAATTAGAATTATGGCGACCCCGCCAGGGGCTCTTCATTAATCCTCTTGAGAGGCTTTGGTACAAAG
This sequence comes from Torymus flavipes, assembly GCA_030522905.1. Lineage (NCBI taxonomy): Eukaryota > Metazoa > Arthropoda > Insecta > Hymenoptera > Torymidae > Torymus > Torymus flavipes. The sequence goes on from JAPYZO010002154.1 coordinate 9,769, forward strand.
AGAGAGAGAGAGCGAGAGAGAGAGAGAGGGAAACCTACCTAGAGAGATATACATCACACCGTAGGTTTTGCCTCTACCATAACTCTCTCTCTCTCTCTCTCTCTCTCTCTCTCTCTCTCTCTCTCTCTTTCTCTCTTTAGTACTCAAAAGGGCCCCCCCGCGCGCGCGCGCGCGTGTGGTCTCTCGACGCGCGCGGCGACGCGTTGTCTCTTTCTTTCCTTTCAACCCTAAGGTCACGGTGTGTAAGTGGGTGTGTATACTGCTCTGTACATAGATTATGTATTGAATTGGGTATGTATAATACAAGTAGAATTTTTAAATGACATACATAATCTACATGTATAAACGATGAAAATGAATTTATTTTAAAAGTATGACTTCTCACAATTTGAGTTTTTTGTCCGTAATTGCCATTCTCCGATTCGTCACTGATCCAAATATGGATGGTCGAGGTACATTTATGTAGAAAGACATAGAGTAAGTTTGGGATGGTCAGACCCAGGTAGAGTCACGGTTTTGTCGCTGTCACCGCTGTTAACATTGTCGCCGTTGTTGTCTTCGACATAAGTATAGTCACCTCTAACAGAAACTCTAATCTGTTAATACAATATTACCCAAAGCATTTCTTGCACCGTACAGAAACATTTTTATTCAAAATTTCAACTCATCTGATGATTTTTTTCATTGCTCTCCTTCGAAGTTCTTTGTGGAATATTTTATTAACTTTTCTGGTAACCAAAAACGTGGCGATAATGAAAATATTTTTTGGAGTCTACAAAAAAATTGAAGCTATGCAATATTCTGCGTTCTGAATATCTAGCTATATTCATATATATTGATCTTGCTACATATTTTGATTATAAATTCCTTTCGGGATACAGGCGCATAATAGTTAATAAAATTATCCACGGATAACTTCAAAGGCGAGCACTGCAAATAGTCATCAGATAAGTTGAAATTTTTAATAAAATATTTCTGCGTTTAGTGTGAGAAATGCTTTGTGAAATATTGTTATTGCAATTTTGGATTTCTCTCAGTGGTATAACGACGGTGATGGAGATAACTCTAGCGATGCTGTCAACGAGACCACAACGCCAGTATCAACGACGAGGCCCGCGTCCATTACCGTCTGGCGTAATCTTACTACTCCATGTATTTCTTCACAAATGTACCTCGAGCTTCAAATATTGATATCGTTCCGTACGTGTAAGCAGATTGCAAGGACGAATGAGAGAATGGCAAGTACGAGCGAAATCACACATTCTCTTTTACATTGGAGTACTCACCAGGAGACATAGATTGCCGGGCTGATGGGGGTGGTGGTGCTGGTGGTAGGTGCGCTGGCGCGACTCGTGCTGCAGCTGCCACGCCTGGATGTACAGGTCGCCGCGGTAGATAAAGCCGCCCCGGCTGGCGCGCAGCATAATATGCCACCTGCGAACATACGAAGAAAAAAAGCGAATTTTTTAGTGATTGTTGGAACTGTGAGACTTTTCGTAATTATTTATAGGGTGGTAGATTTAAGTGTCTGGCTATTAAAACAAACCAGGCGAAATATTGTTTTTACTTATTTTGTTGATCACTTACAATCATATTTTATTCAGTTTATTTCTGGGCTATAGATAAAGGATTAATAATTGATAATATAGGCATATTCTACTGCGATAGAAAGAAACGGAAGACTATAATATCACAATACGTTAATCAACTAGTTTTTGTAAAACAGAAATAGGGACCACTAGCAACTTTTTCTCATCTCTATAATTCACGATCTACTTATTGTTTCATTCCGTTCGAAAATTCGCTAAAGACAAGTGACATAAGTTTTCGATCCGCATGTTTCATCCCGTTCGAAAATTCGCTAAAAACAAGCGACATATACGCTTTCAAAATATTTTATTCACTTGACGTTCAAACGATTATACGCTTTGCCGGCTTCCTATCGATCGAAGCGTTGCTTTATACACTCGAAACATTTAACGTCCGCGATGAAAAATAAATGATTCTCCAGCCTCGATCGCGCGCTCTCTTTTCCCAATTTGCAGCCAAATTCTACGAATTACGCTCAATTAATAATTTTTAAATGTCTTTAAATTAACCTTATTATCGCCACCGTATATACAGTACAGCACCACACTCAATTCGCCAGGCCGCGCGGTATAGCGTCCGAAATTAATATCGGCAAAGTGCGCACCTCGCGCTGAAAATAAACAACACTCTCTCTCTCTCTCTCTCTCTCTCTCTCTCTCTCTCTCTCTCTCTCTCCCTCCCGTCTCTCTCTCCTCCCCCCCTTTCCTCCCTCGCCCTCGCGCACAGCCGGAACGCGATAATCAAAGCGCCGGCACGTTTTATATGTCTCTCCCTCTCCCTCCCTCTCATCCCCACCGTATACCGACGCATCGCATAATCAATGCGGAAGCTGAGGTTCGCGCAACAGCGCCACGTACGCTATATATCTATATGCGTCGAGTTAACAAATGGCCGAGCTACTTGTCGGTTTCCCGGCCAAATTGTAGGCCTCTCTCTCCCTCTGTACTTGTGTCGCGATTTTGAGTGCTCAAGTGGAGAGGTAGCCGAGTGTTTGTTTAACGGCAAAACAGAAGGACGATGCAGCTGTGTGTGCTGCTGGTCGCGTCAGTCCGAGTCAAACGGGTACTTGGAGGACTAAGAGAGCAGCACTTGCTCAGGCGTTGCTCGTAATATGCTGGCTATTACGTGGCAGATGGAGATGAATGTTTGCGATGTTCGTATTATTCTTAGGTGCTGTTTGTGCTAGCTTTTCTCTTGTGACGAACATTCAGAAGATTGATGAATGACCGCAAGGAAGGATTAACTCTTGTTTGTTGCGTCTGGTGATGCAAATCAGTAGGAAATCTGTTTGTCAGATTGAAATCAATGAGACAAGGTGATAAGTGTGAGTCGTTAGTCGGAAATAGCGAAACTTCACTATTTTAAAAAGTTAATATACACTATACTAAAATAGTGGTGGATGTCCACTATTTCGAAAATGGACGACCTTTTACTACTGGATAGTTATTTTTTTACTATTTTATATTTAGAGAACAGACGAATCTCGTAGTATAAAAAATAAAAAACACAATATGAACAACCGTCAAAATTATTTTATATTGTTATTCCGTATTAATTTTTCATCCTCGCTATTTTCAACGAAATTCATCAAACAACAAGAGAAGTCGGGAAAGCTTTTCGGCCTGGATTATGCCATCTACAGCCATTGTACTCAACTCCCTCCTAGCATCCTCACATTTTGCAGCTACTTTATTCCCCTCAATCTCCCCGGGCCGCCGGCCATATCATCACTAAACCAGACATAACGCCCCGAAAATCTTCGCCGACTGCGCTACTCCCGCGCAACAATAATTCTCCGGCTTCATCTCGTCAAACTGGCTGCGCTTTTGCTCTCCCCCTCACCCACCGGCTAAATAATTCAGCTCGTCAATTATGAAAGCAGCCTCACCCCTCTATCTTGCCGACATTTTCCAGCAGCAAACTCTTCCACAACTCTCGGCGTGAGGCGCGCAGAGGACGAGGAAGCAGCAGCCTCATAGATACCGGTACTCGATGCAAACGCTCGCAGGCTCACCAACTTGTCAAGTATTTAGAAACTCGCAAAACTTCTTAATCCCAGCAGGCAAAGAGAGCGACAGGGGTTTCGCGGCGGTATGACTCTTCTTTCGTCGTACGTTACATCCCGTCGCGAGTCAATAAATTACGGGACATGATTGTCGCACGAGAGGGAGAGCCTTGTTTGGGAGATTCGTAGCGTCTGTGCAGAGTAATGGGATCAGTGGTTCAAAAACTTCATGTTATTTTCTTTTTAATAAACTTCAATGCAATAGTGTAAATGATAAAATAGTATATATTGAAATCATTCGCATTATCTAACCAATACACTAATTTAGTGAACTGGAAAGGTTCAAAAGCTCAAAGAACATTTATAAGCTCACGAGGTTATGCAACCAAGATCAAACTTATTTTCCAATCGTTACTCGAAGAAAAACGAAAAAATACTGTAGTTTAAAGCAATTGTTAACAACTTCGAAATGAAATAAGAAGTGTTACATTAGCTTCATATATGTGAAAACA